>DWQL01000767.1:0-13515 GCA_018231265.1 Noctuana haematospila | reverse complement strand
TACGCTATAAAAACTGTTAAGAGAAAATAAAAAATATAATATGTACCACAAAGTACAAACAGCGCAAATTATATCCACAACAAACAGTAGTCGTTTGATATATAAATGCGTCATAGGTATTTGTTTACAGGCCTCGGATTACAAGACAAGGGGATGTCAGAACACTGCACTGCGAAGAAAATCGTTGATTAACGCGAGCTGTGGTCTTGAGCACCATCGCCATATGAAATACGAGCCGCCCTGTAGTATATTTGTCAGTAAATTAATACTCTTATACGATACAGAGTAATATAAAAGCCACAACGGCAACAACTACGACTTCTGTAGCGTTATCTTCAGTTTTCGCAAAGGTAAAGATAAATTTATTTGCTCTGGTATTGGTTCGGTTACAGAATGGTATAATATAAATATCCATTGTTTGCTATTCAGCTTTATATGCATGCAAATGTCAGTACACTGTCTGTAGTAGAATAAAATTGTTGCATAGGACTAAATCTAGCCCACGTACGTCGGGCTACAATTCATGCCAGTTACAATTAGCAATAACCAATCGTTCTAGGAGCCAATAACCTACAATTCACCGTGTAGTTAATAAAATACAACAGACGGGAGCGGTGCGCAATCAAACCGACAATCTAAAAGCAATTGAGTAAACACGAATTTTCGGGAAAAGTCTATTCAGTGATTTCAGATTGGCGTGCAAAGTCGTTAAACACACCGCCTCTGCTCTTATGATATTGTAAAGTCTGCTTTAGAAACATAGCTTTTGTATTAGAATTTCCAAATATTCCATATAAATAAAATTGCACTTTTTTCAGATTACACTAACACACTACGCCAGTAACGCAACTGCGTGCCGATCATGGAACAAAGTATACACAATATACATGGCATTGCATCACAAGTCAACCGTAGCTGAGCAATTTTGGATGGCTCCATTGTTGAACAGTTTTAACCTTACAATCTTCCGCATGCTGTCGATAACATTCAAATCGATAAAAATATCTTGACGCGGCAGTAAACATATTATTAGGCTCTCGTTTTCATCGTTACACTCAATCAAAAAACCTGTTTATCGTCTCACCATTATCTATAATAATTAATTGTATCCTGTAATGTCTTAGTAAATAAACGTCTACGACTAATTGCATCGCGTGCAGCAGTAAGTAACAATTAGACGACGTTTATAAATCCTGGTTGGTACAAGGACTAAAACGAAGACTCGTATCGTAGACAGGGTTGCCAGATGGCCGGGAAAACTGGGAAAGTCCCGGAATCTTGTTTCTGGTTCCGTGCGATCATCACACGTTACTATCCCGGAATTCCCCTCCTACAACACCGGTGAGGAAAAACCGCTTACGATTGCCTGCCAAGCCAAAAAATACATTTTTGTAACTTCCTACTGATTTTAGTAAATCTGTGACTGTGATCCTTATTTGTAGATCACGTAGAGTGGTAGTAAACTAATGATGCATTGATCGTAAGTTTAGTCATTACGATGAGTAAGCGTTAGTGTTCATACTGTTCATGTATTAAGCAATTATGTAGTCAATTTGTGGCATGGCATTGTGACCAACTGGCTATGAGCTTCATAGGCTCATAAGATGAGATCATTGCTAACACATTGCCTAAATTAGCCGCAGCCGTCAAACTATGTGTACGGAAAAAATATACATTTCGCGTGTTGATTCATGCGTTGAGTTATTTAACAAAGGTTTGAAAAGCGTATTCTCCATGCAAAAGTTGAAATTTGGAGGTCACATTGGATGTTACCAATTGATCAATAACACGTTTATATGGATCGTCGTATATTGGTATATTAATAACGCTTACATAACTTGAACTTATAATCCCAAAAGTAAATATAAGCCGTAAAGCAGTATGTATTATAAATCCCGCTGTAGTCAGCTCTATTGGACAGGCCTTCTTTGTAATCAAATGAGATTGGAGCTCGATACTATTCGCGAATACACGAAGCCTTACAAAGGCGGCAAGGACGCGTGACGTGACTCAACATGGCGCGAACGTTTAGCGGACAACCGATACGAACATAGCTACTACATTCCATTTTAGATGTGTAATCTAAAATTGCTCATATTCGCCTTAATGGAAGCTCTTGATTCAGCATGCTTCATTTAAATAAAAACGTTTAAGACGCAGGAT
Organism: Noctuana haematospila; assembly: GCA_018231265.1. NCBI lineage: Eukaryota > Metazoa > Arthropoda > Insecta > Lepidoptera > Hesperiidae > Noctuana > Noctuana haematospila. The sequence continues at coordinate 11,352 of DWQL01000767.1, read as the reverse complement.
AGACGTTCAGTAAATACTATGGTCAGTGGTAAGTCAGTATTTATCAAATAGTGGTATTACACAATGTTGCCAGGACATAATAATATTTCAATTTAATAACGTTATCACAAAACTCACATTAAAAGGTAAAAGGGTAAAAGGTAAAAGGGTAAAAAACGATATGATATGATACTCTTAGCATTTAATTTATTAGTTACCTTTATATACCTTATATTAAAAGCAATTTCTACTACATAAGTAATTAGCTGTTGTTAATTTGTAAACATATTATGGAAAAAACGTAAATAAATAAATGTACAGCAGTTAATAAGCATTTTGTCAGATTGCCAGCCGTATCGCGAAACGGTGGGTATGTATGTCATTACCTGCATGTACTACTAGTGATGTACCGGGTTATGTACGATTATGACCAGTAAGTGTCTTCTTCCGGTAAAACTATTTTACATTATTTTGTTGAATTTTATTGGGATATATTTACTTTAAACCACAAAACGACAATAAATTTAAATAACGCTTTTAGAAAATTGGTCGAATTTAAGTGTCGACTAGATATCACTAGCAGAGCAGCAAATTAGCGCGGTCGCGGGTACACCGGTACACGTGCGGGTGCGCCACGATGCGACCCAACGCTGGCCAGCCGCCAATCCAATATGCAAATTCATTTGCAATACGCCACCATTCCTGACAAAGCTCCTTAGATAAGAACGATGTCAACACGCTTACAACTTTGTCACGGAATCTACAACGGCCACTTGCATTACCCTGATTAACCAGAAAAGCCACTCTCCCCAAAAGCGAATACATCGATCCCGCATTTGCTATTTATTTTTAAAGTAAAAGCAAGACCTGGCTGTTTTAATCATATATCTTAGCATTTTCATATTGAGATATAAGGAAAACAAACACGTAGGCATAATAATAATAAACATAAAGATCGATATTAACTCTCTGAAGTAAAAATACCGTTCGTATTATAAACATGTAGAATCATTCATGAATAAAAAAAGGTCACCAAAAAATCTGTTTCCTAAAATATATATCGCTCGTTTATTTTAAATGATAAAAGACCATTAACTTAATCTATTTTCCACGTAATTCTCCTATGTTTTGCTACTAGCGATTAATATACGCGATGAGCACGAGATATCGTCCATCGATCAAAGTAAAGTTGAAAGCCTGTGTGTTCATTTAATGTCACTGTCAGTTAGCATTTTTTTCTGATAATAAATCACCCGTCGGCGTAGATATTAGATCTAAAATAGACGAGTTATCCAGCCCGTGAATCAGAATCATAAAGGGCACCGGCAAAGCAATTAGGACGACAATGGGTCAGCTATTTGGACAACGTCCGGGGGCGCTGTTCCTGATGAGACGCCGATGGGTCGGGAGATAACTTGGCGTCGCTCCAAGCGCTCTCACCCTACCCCTGGGTCAGTTTCATATCGAGATTGTCTTACCGATCTGTTATTTACTCATGTTCGCGTTGTATTGGAATACAATACGTATAAGCTGTTGTCTGACGACCGAAAATAGCATACTCTTACCTAAACAAACGGCGTATCAACACCAATAAACATCAATAAACTCCGCGATTAAAGCGGGTTAAAGCATTACGGATGCAACGTTACTATATTATTCCGATTTGTAATAAAATCGTATCGCAGACCAGTTGTTAAGTAGATAATAAGTCTGGTTGAGTTCGTTAAAATACGATAACGCCCGAGTACTGATACGGAGAGTAGGGCCCGTTGCAAGGACGACCGGTTACACGTCACACGCACAAAATGGACATTTACGAATAATATAATCTATAAACAAGAGGACTTAAATAGTAACAAATTACTGATTTACACACGGAAAATGTCGCCAAATTGGCAATAATGGAATGAACGGCAGATGTCGTGACTGGCTTAGAGCTCATCAATTACTCGGTATCTCATCTCATTTATAACGACCTTGTAATTACTCGACACTAAGCAGAAATGGCTCTTCTTAGTTCGGGACATGGCGATGACTATCTGTTATTGATCCTTAAAGATAAAAATAGTACAGTGGTTTCGCTCTCTGGAGACAGGCAATATTTCGCATACCGAAATTTAGCCAGAAACAAACGAGGAGCGATAAGATATTGACACTAATTGGCAGCTTGGAAATAGCGAAAACCGCAAAAACAGGAGGAAAATAAATAGCTCCTTGAGGAAACTGCCACACAAGGACAATAAACCACGACGCGAAGGCGCGAACTACATAATAATGGACCGAGAAAGGTCAACACTTGATGTATTGACTCCATACATTTTTTTCGTGACTTTTTAAGCTTTCGTTTTTTTTTATTTCTATTCATTCATTAATTATATATTATTGATTTTTTCATTTATATAAAACTCTTCGCTGTAATACTTTGTTTGAACTCAGTAGTATGTCCTTTACGAACTTATTGCTATTTGTGAAGTAAAGGACAGCAACATTTTTCTACTCTTAAATGATTAAAATCGGAGATAGAATTGTGAACGGCCGATATAATGCGGAAATAAAGTCACGAGGGTGGACGCACAGTATTATTCACAACAGCTATCAATCGATAGCAGAGTTGTATGACCGGCTTGTAACCTATTTCTGTTGTGATCCCGGTATAGACGGATAAAACGGGCGCATGTACTGAACTCGGTCGTGCTACATCACAAGCGACCCGATCTGTACATGTCACGGATATCTCGTAGTCAATTACTCCTGTCATAGCGGGGAACGAGCTGTGATTGCAATTACACGAGTACGTTACAGCCTGCACTTGAACCGACTGTAACAAGAACGCACAAGTAGCCATGTCAGTTGCAATGTAGAAATACTATAAAACTGTTGTAGAACTCACTAATAGCGGTAGAGATATTTCGGTGCTTCGGATAAAATCAAAGCAGAGCCAAAAACAATGTGGCACTAGGTCAATCGGGTCAATCAATGGCCGGGCGGTACGAGCCGCGTCGCCGCACCTCAATCAAGCTAATTGATCGCCTTCCGTTCTACGCTTCAGCTTGTGTTAGAAGCAACGCAAACGTGCATAAAATCAATTCGTTTAAAACTAGCTTCCCATTACCGATTATCGCCAAGAAGCCTATTCGCAATGCTCTAAGTATCGTAAGAGGTTTTCAGGATAAGTCTCGATGTAAAAGGGGATTTAAAAATGTTCGATGAAATCCAGTAATACTTACTAAGGGGATTTTACCTAGACGGACGAGGTATGAAAAGGATTTTTAGATTGCAGAGCGAGCGTCTGGGGTTTGGGGACTGCCGCCATTACCCCGCGACACGTGTCGGTATTGATCGCGCGCCGCATCCCCCGCCACAACGGACTCCCTCGTATACCCCACTTAGATTCCACAGCGCTCAGGGGTGATCTAAAATATTTTTCTGTAGTTTTATTGCTCCATATATGACTTCATTAAAAGCTTTTGATATACCAGTGGTTTTTCTTTACACACGACCTCTCGAGACTGTCTCGCAATAATTACGTTACTTATTTAAAACGTCATTTGTATATACCTAATGTTATATACAAGTGACGACACCCACTCAACATTACCTTAAAGTATTCCTGTACATAATGATTTTAATGGTGACGGCACAGGTCAAGTACACGTGTAGAATCCTAATATACACATTATCTAACTATTACATGTTTTTTATCAATTTCAACCATCAAATAAGGAAGAAGCGCATTTGGTCACCAATAATAGATAGCCAAAGTCATTCTTGTTCTCGGTTAGTAGCGAGAGAATTGTTCCGCAAATAGCATTGACATGAGTACGCGGAGGCGACGGGCTGCCGTCTCCCTCTGACGAGTGAACGACTTCTTATCGTAGCATGTGACATCGTTACTAAAATTACGGGAGCGTAAACATTTAAAACTGTTATCGCTAGTTAAAATGAGGGATTTATCATTCAGCAATTGTATGCAAAACCGTTATGAATTTTCAAATGAGCAGAGTTCGTCCATCCGTAACCGTTTTTTCATTCCTAACAATATTCTCTTTAAATATCAATTGCCTTCATTGAGAAGGTTATTTATTTTTCCTTAAGAAAAGGTCTATCGGTGCACCAGAACAGTTATTTTGAGCAAGCATTATATCAAAAACGACATTTGCATTGTGCAACGCAGAGTTTCTACGAGCGTACAATCGAATGGCTGTAAAATTTGCTTTCAGGCGTGAAGAGGGGTCATTGAAACTTGTCGGATGCAACTTGGCCCCCGAGTTCGGTCACTGGTGGCGCTGCGCTGGCAAACCCACGCACACTCTACGCCACGAGACGAACGCGGACCAACCACGAAATATGCCACGATTACAGATCACTCGAGTACATTTTCTAAGACGAAAATAAATAGAGTAAAGTAGCGTTGTCAAGCGATGAATGTTTTATCATTGTTTTGGGACAACTCATAATGATTGTGATAAACAACTAACGATTCGTCGCCAAAATGTACTACGTGCTAGCCAATTAATCAAAAGATTTAAACTTACATAATGTTTCAAAATGTCAAGGGGTTACCGGGTCGGCTAGGTCGTCCTGAACGTATTTTGGATAATATAAGATGACAGTGCTATGGTAACGCATGTCGAAGAAAGTTGTGATGTCAAGTTTTAAAAAAATCGTGATCGGGAAACTGAACACAAGAAATCCTTTGGTCAAAGCACTTTCGGAATCTAAGCCGTTTTAGGTTGTTACTTTGGGTTAGGTTGTGTTATTTGAATATATTGACAGAAAAGATTTAAAATTGTACACGATCGATAAAACATTGCGCGTATCAAACAATACGCCTACTCAAATTCCCAACGCGACCGCTATTATATACGCTGTACAGATTATTTTAAGTGATTCGCATACACTTTAAAAATTACCTCGGCAAGAGTAATGGCAGACAAGAATGTACAAACGCAAAAACATGGGCAACTTATAAAAGGAATCTTAGCTCACACATTTAATCATATTGAATTTACTCCTTGGATAAAATTAACAGCGTGGTATGTTATACTTGCTGCGTGGGATGTAAATTAATTGGTCGCATAATATTTCTTCGATAGTATGAATTTGCCAAAATCGAGCGTTGATGGGATTCAAACAATCTTGCAATATGTACGCAAGGGTACGTGTGCAGCGCATGATAATAATCATGTACATGAACACCGCCAGACGGACGTTCTTTACAAAGGGAACATTCCCCAGCATAATAAATTATTAAGTATCGTTTCAGATCACATGGATTTGCACTTACATACAGATTAAATAGCTCTTATTGATATAGCAGCAATAAATGTTCTACTTGAGGACCGGCGCTTGTTTAATTAACTTTTGCGTTTAGTTTATTTCACTTTGGATGTGAACCGGTGTAATTTACCTCAATTTCACGAGCTATGGTATCAGTTGCAGTAGTGAGATTCAACCGGCGGGTTCGAGTTCGGATTTGGACAATCTGGTGAATTCTAGTAGGGATCAAAATAGGTCTCAGGAATATTTTGTGTGAATATTTGTTAATTATCTGCAGGAAAACGGGGACTGTTTATCGTGTGCACTTTCCTGTTAGAGGCGAATTAATACATTATGCGGCCGTTATGAGCGGATGTGACAATATAGTATTGTTAGCTGGAAACCAAATATAGAAGCAGTGTCATGGTCCCATCCGCAAAATAAATGTGACCGATCGCTGTGTGGTCGGTACCTACTCGCATCGACTATTAAGTTCTCGAGAAATCATCTCAGCTCATAAAGAATAATCAATTTGGTAAAAAAAACCGTTGTGTGATTCTATAATGGAAAACACTATTTAGAAGCTATAGGTACAATAGGTTTGTTGATAGCAAGCCATTGTCAGAGGTGCTCCGATAGGCGATTATATTATTATCGTTAACAACTAATGCTATTAAGGAAATTATCACCGATACTTTGAAACAAAAATTCAAAGTCTAATCGCAACATGCTCTTTCTAATAGAAAAAAACCATTCAGAACCATTTTCATGAACGGAAGTACTGCAATTAGTGTCTCAAGACCATTTAGTTTGCGTAAAAAATAGCTACATTGTAAAAGCAAACATTTTCGTACATAAGGCCCCACGTGACGGCAACGCACGAGGCTTCATTATCTGTGTAGGCACGTCGACTCGGATTAATTTCTATGTTGATTTTATTGTCTAAACAAACAAGCTCATGTAGCGAAGAGGTACACGCTTCGTCTGCGAGTTCCGCATACGATACAGAGTATTGTATTACAAGTATCCCCGTTGCAATAGGCAATTGTTGTATGAATTGTGGAGATCTCACGGCCCGCTCAACAAGGATGCCTTGTAACAATAAACACGGCAAACCGACTACAGCAGCTGATCACAATGTGTTTGCGCTTTTGTTCTCAGGATGTATCCTACTTTTGAGTCTCGCAGCTGTTTAGGGTGACGGAGAATAAAAGATTTCTCAAGTAAGACTTGGTTTCGTGTCCAATGAGATTTACTACTTCAAATCTTTATTCACAGGAGATTTTGAAACCATCTACTACGTTATAAAGAGAAGAACGTTACACCTGGTGAGATTTCCCGCAGTAGTCCATCTTGTAACCGTAATAGTTTCATTGTTTGATCAGACTTGATGCTAATTTGTTAACTGACAAAGAGAGTCTACTATTTACACATAACACATTTAATTCAGGCCAATCTCATTTTGAGCGTATATAGACTGCATTTGTGTGGCTTCATACTTGGCTTCGTTAATTATAGCCAAGGTGCGTGTCAAAGACGTTAGAATCACAGTAAATATAAGCACACACTTGCTTTCTATAAAGTTATTTAGGTGATAAAAGCAAGCCATCAGGAACGCTTTTTAATATCAACCAAGACTTCTTACTGACTGTACAAGATACGCCCGAAACAGCGATTGAAACCGATATCCCATTACGTTACGATTCAATGTTCGTTTGTTTATTTTGCCGTCACTACCAATACTATTCATCCTTCTCGGATATGTCTTTTTAGATCTTTTTAGATCACTAAATCATTTTTTAAATTTAACTTCCTACAGTTATCACCAGGTGTGCATTATTCATAATAATATGGCTGCCGGAACATTAAACTACAATAGGGCTTCGGATCATGTTACTCCAACCTATTTTACTGGTGAACCGGTGAAATTAGAAGTGGAATTTCTCAGGATACGGTAGGAGTTTTGAAATTAAATATCTTTATCACTGACATAACCTGACCATTGCAAATTCCGGGCCAACACTATTTGCGCCCAAAATTCTTCATGTAATTCATGTACAGAGATGCAATGATGCCAAATTCAAATCTGTACGTCATACAATCAGTAGTTAGATACATTTCATATAAAATATTACCTCAAATCATATATGTATATATTTTAAACCATTTAGTCTGCTCCTTCGAATGCCTAACTATAATAAATACAATACAATCAATGTTCCCAGTAATTGCCTTAGTCATTTTCGCTAACATTTTACGCGAAATCCTCATAGAGGATGCTTTACACTCTAGATCAAGGGAATTTCCTAATCAAATTCCAATGTCCATGCCAGAAGTTCCCGAATCGATCGCCTCATGATACAGAACTGGTCATCCCGGAATAATTTCCCATATGCGCCAAGACGTCGCACAGGTGAGTGCGTATCAGCTATTAATATTGCATCGACTTGACGCCACTATGATAACGTGCAATGTCAGGGTCGTCTCGCGTCGCGCTGCGATCCCACGAATATATTGTAAACAGTAACCAAAAATAACTCAACCCTCCCACCACCACGGGAACACCTTCCGGAATCTGGGAGACGCGACCATACATCACGGCGCCAGGCCTCTATATCAGATTAAGACCTTTCTGTTTTACGCTATTGTAAATTTGCAAACATATTTTGTTCTCCAATTATAAAATGTTTCGCAATCAATTTTCTTGACAACCTTGCGTTTAACAGGAAGAATGGTACTTGACAATTTTAAAATGATCTTGAATTAGCTCTAAACACTAGATGTGATTTAGTGGCCATGAAAATATGCAGAATTCTTTCATTCAACTTTGAGAGCATTGTTTTAAAATTTCTTGGTTAATAGAAACACTCGATACTGAACAAGCTATTCATGTGATTATCCTCTGAAAACTTAGATATTAACGCGACTACGTTTTAGTAACGATTCCACAATAATATTAACGTCTACAAAGCAATATTTTTAGCACCAAGCAAGATGACATCATTTCCATCTACAATTAAACTGTCCGTCAACTTTATACAAAATGCATCAGCAACAAAGTGATATTTTGTAGAGTATTTAAAAACACATTAGCAGAGAAAAGAGGTTAATTGCAGGGGACTAATTACTTTAATATTACAGGGGCTATCAAAGCTTCAACAGCCAACTGCATAACGCATTAAGAGATTTATTGTCAGCTTGGAGCAAACAATATTATATGTTGCAAGCAGCCAGTCCAAAACGTGGCGTGTTTGCATTCGGTTTAAGTTTTGATATCATTAAAGCTGAAAGCAAGCAATGTAGTCGAGACAAGCCAGAGCGATACCTGCGTGCTGCGTCCGCGCATGCTCCAAGCCACGTGACGTCAAGTCATAAGACATACGCTGACGCTCTCTCTCGTTGTTCATGAGTTCAACGCAAATATTGACTCACATCTTTCTTCTTAAACTATACTTCTATTTAAAATTCATCAAGAATCTAGACGCGATAAAGTAAATAAATGTTACAGCATTGTTAAAGTACTTTATCGATTCCCAGAAGCTTGTTGAGGAAATTAAAATGTACAGAAATGTGTCCGTTATACCTCGGCTACACTAAATAAAATTCAAGCATACTTCGTCGGGTAGATGTTCGATTATATGTCGATCAACCACCTAATACAATAGTACAGTAGTTCTTCATGGTTCAATCGCATCTTCTATTGTTTGCTGTCATCTCTTACACTGAATGTATGAAACAATTTATAAGATAGCGTCGCGCACACCTAAATCAGATTGCGCGATGCAATTCGCTGCCATTACAACTATTATGTTCGTTAATCGAGATACACACACACGCTTGGCGTACGATACGACGTCTGTGTATCAGACGTCTCGTGCTCTTAAATCGACAGGTCATAAATCAGTGTTCCACATATGGCCTACGCGTTCGTCTGTTCCCCTCGTTATGACAACTTGGCAGCCGGTTGTTCAGGAATATGTATTAACACATTACAATGATAATATTGTGCAAGTACTAATACTACTTTCAGTCGCGTACAAGTTTTAAGCATTGAAGCCTACAGTACCTACGTAGTATGTATCAAACAATACAATACAAATACCGTAGTACCAGATAATATATTAGTACAGCTGGACTAAAATTGCATTGACATCGTGGTACAATATGTGCAAATAATTTGTCATTTAGTGCTCTTAAAGTAGCGTAACTTATGGCGCTTTTACAGGTTATAGTTTTTGAAGAATTATTATATTATGTATAGCGCTTACTATATACCTTCATAGGTTATGCGCCACTGTCTGTCTCACTTCACACGCCATTTTGGTTATGTTTTGTTTACTTCGATATTACTTCGTGTAAAATCTGATTTTTTGCTAGCGTTGTACCAATACAGCTCATAACTTCACTTGTTTATAAGTATGGGACCGAGTTCCGAGCACGATGAGCTTGATAAAAGTCAAATTTCAATGTTCCTACTCTTTTTAGACGTTGGTAATAACGAAACATAATGACTACGACAAAACGATAGCCTCGAATACTAGCGTCGTACTTATCGTTCGGCAGCACGGACAATATTTACAATTAGATAAAGCTCGATGTAAACTGCAGCCTACGTAACTACTCCGATAATGTATCTTAGCGCCCACATATTTTTTACGCTCTGGCTGAATAGATACAACGGCCATATTATGCGGTCGCTGTAGGATTCATTATGAAACGGTGTAATAAGTAGGCAACTCAATTTTAAATCTAAGTAAAAGCTTAGTTTGTTTTTTTGAGGAATTAATAATTGTGCAAACGGGCCATTAGGTGATTTTAAAACGTTGTGTTATCTTTGTTTTATTGTGGTATGACAACTCTTGACAACAATTGAAACCAGTCAGATTGAGTATGCGAGTGGCTATAACTGGAAACCACTATCCGCTGCTCCATTGCAGGTGTTCTTTTAAATTACTGACTGACAAAGACACTGGACAGACATGGAAATCATAAAGACAAGGCCAAAACTGTACGATCACCTCTCAAGGATAAATATACCACTTTCACTTGCAACGTATATGTTAAGGATTAAATTTGTTAAGTCTGGCATAAATGCTTAATTAATTTTGTAAAAAATACATACCCTACCATGCAGCAGTGACGCAAGACACAAACGTAGGTATATTGTACGAACCGTTTTAATTAAATTTCCATCGAATTGACAAAATTAAGGGTCCACAGAAGATAAAAACGGCAATAGAACACAGCAGTAAAGCCTACGCAGGCAACACGCTGTGAGCGGCGACATCGATCGCTTATCATGCCTCCACCCGATCATATCAGTACCGATATTGGACAGACAACACCGACATACAAATACATACACGCTTATCAAAATAACTGTTCAGAAATCGTGGCTGTGATAGCATTACACCATCAATAATGGTTACGCGACTCGTAGCTATTTTTGCAGACCAAGATAAAGAAGTTATTAGTTCAGTAAGTTAATTACGTCATATTAACCTAACATACTAACTATTTATAGTTTTGTTTTAATAAATAATACTTTTAGCTACGGCTGTCTGGATCTAGTCACTAGTAACTATCTAGGCAATTCTTTTATGGAATTTTAGACGCAAAAATAAGTTTATCGGCACACGTATACAAGCTCAATCAGTGGCAATGTCGGTTGTAACTATGTGCCTTGTATACTTCTAATTTACTTCTCTAATCATAAAATGGCATACCTGAAATATAAGCCGCCACCATAATATGGAAAAGCTGGAGAAATATCTTATCAATTATTGAAACTAATCAATTTATTAAAAAAGATAAAGTTCTTCAGATTACTTAATATGGAAAATATCTGGTTACTTCTTAACAAGAAAAGATAATAACAGGGTATTTTATTATCGCCAACAGATAAGAATGTAGATTGCGATTCATCATATTTTACGATGAAATTAAAATTACTTATTTGAGGACTGAGATAGTCGTTGGTCTCACATTGGGTCACCTAATTTTTAATAGACTAGGTACTAGAGGGTCTGATAAATCATCTTGAAGTCTGAAGTGTGATAAATTGACACTTATTGTACGGTGGCGATCAGCCTAATTGAGACTGTACTTGAAGAT
>DWQL01000766.1:0-13520 GCA_018231265.1 Noctuana haematospila | reverse complement strand
GGGGGGGGTTGGGGGGGGGGGCGGGGGCCACCGGCGTCGACGCTCTTGCCCGAGCGGGCGCGCTTGGGATGGGTCACACTCGTCTTGTGTCTTGTCGCGAGATATTTTTCTAGCTCGTTTACTTGCGTTTTACCTACGTGAGACAGTTTTTCGTCACTATTCTGTTCTTGTTAACACTGTTAACTCGCACGAATATGTAAATGGGCAATACCAACGCAGACGCGAACAGTGAAGCGAGCATGTACTCCTAATCCTAACATAACGGTGGTGACAACTATCAAAATATTTATTAAAAAAAACATTTTGAAAATAACAACAACATTACAGTAACGTAAACGTTGTAATAATGATACATAGGTACAAATTTATGAACCTTCTTTAAGGCAGTTTACCTTTTTTTCACATTAGGCAATAAGAGAAATAATGGCAAAATAGATTTATATATAGCAACATCCACTAAGTAAATAAATATGGCGCCGCATAAGTACGTTGAGCCGTTTAGGGTGTGTAAAGTTAATTGTGATAGTATAGAGTGAAAATTCAATTAAAACACCAAAGGGATTGAAAGTGTAGCCTAAAATTTTGTGCCGTAGAAATGCGCAACATAGGTTGCAGTGTTAAAACCGTGTTAAATTGGTTGTGCATCCTATGATAAATTAGATCAATGACTCGGAAACAGTGGTGGTTGACAAGTCGGGCTCGGGAACTCGGGAGTCGGGGCTTCGTTTCGCCTTCGGTTCTCTCGTTCTACTGCGGGTGTTAGAAAGTAAGATAAGATATTTTTATATGAATGTATATCGTTAGTTACTACGCTAGTGCCTAGGGTTTGTCGTTGAATTATTACGCGGTACGCGAGAGGTACGTAGTCTTTGCTGGCGTAATTAAATTTGCAGGGGGGTTCTTATTAGACAGTGATGCAGGGTGTCAGCGGTTGCGCGGTCGTCTCTGTCCACCGGGCACACCTCCGGTGACCTATTTTCTGGGTGTTGCATTAAGCTACTATTTATGTCTGGGGGTGCGAACTAGGGCGCCGGCCCTGCACCCCATGCAGTAACATAATTAATTTCCTTGTGGAGGTTGATGAAATTATTAATAACTACGAGTGAATTTGTATTAAGTGCAAATCGTAAGAACTGACTGCATTAACTACAGATTTATTTTATTCCATGAAATACCTATTTCAAGTGCTTGGAACAGGTAGGTGCTTATTTACGAAACATTAATCAGACTTTTATTATTAGAACAAACATTATGATTTACAGGTATAATATAGGTATGAAATGCATTCAAATATAATAAAATTGAATAGTTTCAATTTTATTAAATTTGAATGCATTTCTCCTTAATTAAAAAAATATATGAATGTTTACATAATTCAATGGCCCATTTTATTTTTTGCCACCCAGTATACTCTAAGGAGACTAATTAAGTAGATAGTATAAATTATAAAACTATTTCTATCTTTTGGATTACAATGTGGTGTTGATTGTGTTTAATTTATTTCCTGCAAAATCAAATCAGGTATAAAATTTCAAGTTAGAAATTTTTTTGAACACCTAAAGTACCTACTACTCATTAAGTCAATATTTAATCATATTAGTTTTATTTTTTAAATTCAATCATACCATAGTCATAGTCATCGGGTTGGTGATCTGAAAGAAAAAAAGATAGCATAAAAAAACCCTCTGCAGTTTTTTGAAGGGATGATTTACAAGTACAAAATAATTACCTAGTTAAGTATCATTAAAGAAAGAAGAAATTAATTCCATACATATATATAAGTAATATTAGTCCCAATTAAAGTGATAAATCATCAACATTAACTGGTTGTGTTCATGTTCTCTGCATATTTAGTAGCAAATGAACAACAGAGCACTCAATATTTCATTTTATCACATACACTTGACATTCCTAGCTTGTAAAGTGTATTGATAACTTATACAAAATTATTATGATCCCTGTTGTCACTTTATGTTATGCTGTGATTTCTTTATTTGATAATGTTATCTTTGAAGAACAATTTATCTTCACATTGTATATTATGTAATAAAAAACTTTTTTTGTGTGCATGTATCATTGCTTTTTAGAGATTTCAGTTCAACAAGAGTGCTTATCAGTAATCTGATTGGATGTATAACAGTATTAAGTATCATTTCTAATGAGTAATCAGCAAATGTTTGACCCATTGGCAACCATTAGTGGCAAATGTAAACATGCTAGTGCCATGTTATACCAGGCAAGTTCGACTCAGACTCACACACTAAGGGTTATGTACCAATTTGTATGTGTTGTACGGGAGCCACAATTAAATAGTTATCCTGTTTTAAAATGCCTTTTTTAGTATTTATTTGTTGTTATATAACAGAAATAAATGAAATCTATGAAAATTTCACCTGTCTAACTATGATGGACAGACAGAGATGGCCCGGTTTTACCCTTCGGGTACAGAACCCTAAAAATGACATGTAGATAACACACAGTAGAATGATTCAGCCAGGATATGAACTGATAAGCCTTATTGTTAGTGTTATTGAACTGATAAGTTACTTTAGGTATGCTAATACTCATTGCTATGGAGAAAACAAAAATCCTGTCTATAGTGAAAATGGATTTTAAGTTTAGGCTAAGCTAGGAATGACAACAATGATATTGATATGAAAAAGTAAAACCTGTCTCCCATTTTCCTTGCACTAAAGAATTAAAAAAAATTCCATAATTATCTATTTTTGTCATCATCTTAATTTATGTAAATACATGTGACTCATTACAGTACATTTAGTGAGCAGACATTTAATTACACTATTGTCTGTTTGTCCTTAGGTAGTGCATAAAGTGAACAGTGGCTGTGGCACAGTGTGTGAGTGATGACAATGAACGATGTCTCATGGGGTTTGGCTTTAAAAGAGTGTGGGAAGAGAGAAGTATGATGGAGTCGGAGCTGCCGCCCGGAAGTTGTAACTCCACTGGGCACTTGTCCACGCTTGGATGGAATATACCAGGCAAGTTATTTTTGTAAAATACTCTAGCATGCGCGTTAACAGTATAATTGTGCAGTTTTAAAACCAGAAGGAACAAGAAATGTTGCCTCTACTACGGTCACCAAACCAAACTTTATCAGCAACTGGCTTTGCATTACTTTATAAACAGCTACAATTTCCGCAAGCAGCGAGGTTATGCGCGTCTATTTCATATTAATTCTGAGAGTGTTCATTGCAATCAATTCAGAATTCTGCCTACTGACCTAGTGGCTAGTAGCCGACGGGGCGGCGGGCACTGAGTCAATTAGCGGCATGTTAGCTTTGACACGATTTATGTGAATTGATATGTTTGTGTTGGATTGTGGGTGTTGCAAATGTCTTGCACTATGATCCTACAAATACAGCCAAATTGTCGTATGGAAATTTCGATTGTTAATTTAATCGTAAACTTATTGTCCTTCCGAACTACCAAAGGGTACCGAAGGTGAGCATAATAAGGTGGGATAGCGCGGATTTTTTTTTTGATTCGTGAATCGGGCTACTTTCCGTGTAAGAGTGCTTAAGAATTGTTATTTAAATTATGATCTCCATGGCATGTGAAGTCTTACAACTTGACCAGCGTGTAGTGAACTCTAAACCGTTTCCAAACTTGTGAGATCTGTGCCCAGCAGTGATGCAATAATGGGTCGATGATGTAATATTCCTTAAACTATTTCACGTTTCATGATGATGTCATAAGAAGTTTTTGTACTGCAGGATGAACAGTTCACGCTAGGGGTCGGAACCCTCATTATTCCACTGGAAATAAGACGACACGACATTTATTTGGATCCTAATGTTTTTCTGTAATAAAGAAAGTCTCGACGAGTAAGTTGCCTGAAATTGTGAAAATTGCCGTGCATTGGGCTTTCAAAGGGTCAACGACTTTCACGATACAAAGAGTAACAGAAGGGGTTCGTTCATCTCTTTCAGCTAAGATGCCGCGAGTGCTTACTTTGCGCTAATTTAAAGATTTTATCTTTTCTCTTTAAGTGTAAATATTGTTATGTACTTCATATTTATTGACTGAAAATAATCTGGTTAGGTGTGCACATGGTGCATGAAACGTACGTACTTTAAACTTTAATGCTATATATGTAGTCTTCTATAGGTTTCGGTAAGAACTTCGGCATAATTTTTAGCGTCACTTATAGCGATCCTGTAAATGCTAGCAGGCGAGCTACTACGGTGACTTCTCAATGTCAGATGGCCTTTTTTAGTAACGAGTAGGAAACCTTCCAAGAAATTATCTACTTATGAGAGTGGTGACACCAGGGCGAATTCGGCCACTCATCATCACCAACATTGTCTTTCCCAGAGTCACTGGCTGGACGGGTGGAGCTCTCACTCTACTCACTAGTGACCCCGGAAGCCTTCTTTGGTCTTTTTTGTCCGGAGCAGCAGGAGCAAAACATCAGATGGTCTACTTACTTGTTTTCTACTCCTTAGCTTACAATACATTGTCTAATGGACTAAAAATATACTATACTTACTATATACTGCTATAGATAATATCTGGTTCTAAAATCGCTGTTAATTTTGATCTGTAATTGTGATCTTATAACAGGATGGTTAGATCTTCGCCGTGTTAGTCGATTCAATTCAGTGACCTACCCAAAGAGCGCTGACCTAAAATCCACAGGACATCTAAATTATCGATTTACAGCAATGTCGGACAAAAAACCCAGCGAATTTAAATTTATAGTCCGTCTTCGCTCCTTTATCCACATATTTAGAAATGGACAGATTGAATTATGTTTAATATCCATTCTGTGATGTTGAACATCTTATGAATGTAATATATTATTATATTCAATTCAAAGAATAACAAGTAATATCGATTACGCTGTCTTGATCAAACGACCAAGATCAGATAGTCACGTGACGTATACATTGACCAATAAGATACACGAGTTCTCTGAATGGGTTTGGTTAGTTGTCTGATTCTGCTGAACTGTCTGGTTCTACAATGTTCATACTTCGTCCACAGGTCGGATGCACCACTCGGCGAGCACGCCGGCGGGCGTGGACGGCGGGGGCTCGCGCACACCGCCCGCCACGCCGAAGAAGGGCGGCAAGATGCTCGCCGTCCGCGTGCAAATGCTCGACGACTCCATATCCATGTTCCAGATACAGGTGAGTCAATAGCTCGGGACTAGACTACAACTACGGTATCCTCTGTCTGTCTGTCGTAACAGGCGACTTATTTAGGACTTCTGGCGTCATGGGCAGCTGGAGGGGGAGCTCTATCCATCCAGATAGCGGTGTGCCGTCGAATATAAAGAAGTCGCTCGAGACGAGCCCCTAAGAGGCACTGTGCGAGGAGGACACCGGTGCGTTCCTTAGGAGATCCCGGAGTTCTATTACTGTTCTGGGGTAGGCCACCAAGGGGGTTTTAATGCGGTAAAATTCCCACATAACCCGGTGTCACTCCCATGATGGCCTGGACCTTTTCGAGTCAATAGCAGTTGGGATTTCTATTAAATTCCTAATGGACTGAACCTCAGAGTATTGGTGTTGACTTAGAAATTAATGCAAACGCGATAGCTGTACTACGATGCTTTTATTTGGAAATCTTGTAACATCCTTTGAAATGTTCGTCTTCCACGTGATTTAATATTCATTTGAAACATCTTTTGCCACATATCTTTGTTACTTTGTGAATAAGATACTTAAATTCATACTTAATACTGAATACCAACAGTCGTTCGCCGAGTTCGTCGGCCGTTAATTCTTTGCCTCGTGTTGACCCGTGTTGTATGAAAAATATTAATAACGAGGGCCGTCAGTTAAATATTTTTTATGAATACATTACACAACATACTTTTCTTCGGCGACAATTTTGTGTTTTGTTTCAATGTGTGAAGTGTTGTTGATAATATAACCCCCAAGGGGATAAAATAAGGGATAAAGGTTTGTAACGAGAGAAATAACAGCAAATGGGGACCAATTTCTCTCTGTTTCGCGTGTTACGTTTACAAGCATTTCGTTCTGAACTATACCTTACATAGCTGTGAAGATATTACTCCCCAACCATTACTGTTTTCCCACTAACCGCGATCCTAACATTCTTCATCTAATATTCAACATAGTATGAAATTTTTATCTTCACATAATCTTAGCAAGGAACAGTTGACTTTGGTACATAAGGCTTAAGCGATGCGGTAAAGTTGAGTTTTACGGGTTTTAGGTACAAAATATGGATTTTGCACATCTAAAAAAAACTTAAGATCACTAGAGTCTTAAGACTGTTGGTTTGCTTACACATAAATTATCCCGATTTTAGCGTTATGAACAGTATTTTAATGACGGAAATCACAAATGATTAGTTTTATTCATATTTCCACATGTTTTACGTTCGCCCCTAATTTTTATTGTTTATTATGTATCTACTTATCCACACAGTAGTATATAGCAGTATTTTTCTCGTTTATAAATATGTAGCGACCGTGATTACACTGTTTAAAAAAGAACCGTGACGTAATATTTTTCAAACCCACTGTCAATTACGAGTATGACGTAACGTTTAGAAAAACCGATTCAATCTTGTGCGATTGAATTCATTTCGTTTTGCGGTCGCTTTTACGATTCACGGGCTGAAAAACTTAGTTGTACAAATGGATCTAATCCCCGATTGTATGAGGATTATACTTATCTGTAAAATTTTAAGGAATTTCATGATCGTTCAAACAGATTTATCAAAATGCGCTCACAAAGATATTATTGTTTACGGCCCAAGTACGCGAGTATCTTAAGGATTCGCTTTAAAGGCTTTTCATGGTGAACTACATTCCTTTGGAAGAAATGGCGTTTCACATTTCTAACTACTACTTTCTGAGTCCCTAATGTTTCCACGTCCTAAATTCTAGCAAAAAATCCTTTTTGTTTCGAAAACTAGCGCTAACCACATTTCGTTGCAAATTTTCCGTGTTGATATTTGCCCCCAGTACCTACCTACAACAAAGTTTGTTGTAATTCTCCATTTGGACTTGTTAGACTAGTTTATATGCTGTTCAATCTTGAAATGTATTGTAATGCTATATAGAATGTAGGGCTAAAGTTTTGTAATTGTCTCCGACAACTATTTCTTGTTATTATTTGTCCTAGTAATGGTTCGACTTTCATTATCCTTCCCGTTTCGTAAAACCCTACGTTTGTCAGTTAAGGAAGACGAGCACTTAATTAGGTTTCAAATTAAAACAGTCCTTGAAACGTCCCGTTCTAAACTATTACTCTGATAAGGGTCGTACAAGCGTTTTAAATAATGACCTCTTAACAAAGAAAAAGTATTAAATACTTTTGATTTTTGTAACAAATTAGTAACAATGGTTTTATTCTCGGTTCCTTTAAATTTTGTATGCATTAATTCTGTGCGTTCATATACAGTAGGTACGTATTACATTACAGTAATATCTGTGTGTAATCGGTATTTTCCACTAACACTTACAGATTAAGCTAGTTGCCGCTTTAACCCCGTACTTTATGTTTTCACGTAGCATTTACGTTCACATATAAACATAACGCTGTGTGGGAAAACGGTTGTTAAAATTTATTACATTAAAAAAGGAAATTATAAAAATATCTACTTGTGACTTGTTATTTGAGGGGTCATGGCTACCAGTTCTATAATTTGTCTAACAATTGTAATAGACTGTTATGAGTTTTATTCATTTTGTCCGAAAAGAGAGTGCGTAACAATGGTGAGTGTAGGTATGTTCTAAAGAGATCAAAAAGAAACGTGTAGTGTCAGCTCGTGAAGCCTGAATAAGTCATTCTCTTAGTCCGACCTGGATTTCACGTTGTTCCGACAAAACCCTCCAGTGTAACAGTGTAAATCCCGACGGTACTTTTGCTTGCTTTGAGCCATTATTTTTCATTTTGCTCCCTTTCACTTCATTAAAGCACGCAGTTTAATTTATTGCACTTTCTAGGTCGCGCGGTCGGTTAAAAGGTCACGGGAATTTTAATCCGTATTTTTTCTTTATTTTTAATCGGTGACCTGTAAAAATATTATGAAGGCTGTTTCTTTACGAGCCATATTTAATTAAAGAAAAAGGTCATAATCTTGAAAATCGATAAAATATTTTTTTATAACATTTCAATTGTGCATTTATATATACCCTTTAAATATTTAATTCTTTTATGCTTATGTAAGTGAAGTTCACCAAAATACATAATTAATGATAAATCTTAATTACCTATATTATGTTGTCTTAAAATAAGTTCAATCTAGTTTTAGAATTTTATTTAAAACTGTAAGTTATTTCATCCAATTTGCGTTTGTTTAAAAAGAAATCCGCCGGTTCATGTAGCGTTACGGCACGGCGGCCACCTATTAATTTTACTCTTCAAAAATAAATGCAAAATAAAATTGTTATGATTTTCATTTGAAGAGAAATAATAACGTTCCGTAATTGTACAAGAATTTCATTTTATTTTCACTTGGTTTTATGTCTTCTTAGCTTGTGAGTGTTTGTTATTGTATGAACGAATTCAGAATTGTTAGGTATATATTTTAACCGTTCGTTACAATTTAGATTTGTGTTTATTATTTTGAAAAAATATACTTTTTATAACGAATTATCCGAAGCTCTTACAAGTTTGTATTGCTTGCCCATCAAGATAGATGTAAGGCTATTAAATTTATTAAGCTCTAACATTTGATATCACGTTCTTGGCTCCGTTACAATGTCGGTGCTATAAGTACCATAATATAGTTCTATAGGACTGACTAGTTCATAGAACTAATTTGTGCTACGTAATTTTTCTTAAGTATTTTTTGTCGCACACCTTCATTAGTTTTCAAAATTGTACCTCAATTACGTTTTAAATTGTAATTGATTTTGAAGTAGCTTTAAGCAGAAAAGCGTTGATCCCTTATCAGGATCAATAAAGTAGTTTGCACGTGTTTTTTGGAATATATTTACTCCACTTAGTAAACAAAATTTTATAATATGGAACTGTATAAAATTTTGTTTGTAAGTCTTATAGCCTTGTATAATCCTAGTGACAGACTGCGATAACAATATGGATAGCTCTGTCTCCCTTGCTTGCCCAAAGCAAGACATGGAAGTGCCAGTATGTAGTTATTTCATAATGTGGGCGAATAAACACCTGAATGATGTCACGTTAAGCGCCGCCGCTTCGTTTTATCTTCGTAAATAAACTGTAGGTACGTATAACACCGCACCGCGTCTTCCTTAGTCCCGTAGATTTGTGAAGGGTTGGTTTATCTTATCTCGGTAATTAATGACCTCGGAAGTATGTTTGCTCTCAACAGCGCATGAGGGGGCTGAGTAAGGGATTCATCGTAATAAATTGTAGGAAGCCTATTATATGACCTAGTTAACTTGAATTATTTACCGAATCATAAATAAAAGAATTTTGCTACTACTGTGATATAGCCCTATAACCTAGATATGACCTATGTTCTATCTATTCCTTGGAAGAGGCATGATGTTAATTATCATTATTAATTTGGTCCTTGTTTCTTTTTTTCTGATTAAAAGAAACTTTATTTTAGTGCTAGAAACCACAGAACATAATAATAATTATGTAAGTAGCCTGATTTATAATGGCTTAACATAATCATCTTCCATGTTGTTTTAATATCCTCTATACGTTATAAATTGTGATTTATTATATATTCGCATTACACTTTAATATTAATAAATTACTCCCAATTTCAATGTTTTATTACCCAAAACCCGAATTAATTAAACTCAATGTTTTGATAGTTCATAGTTTCTTTGCACTACGACCCGTTGAACACATTATTTTAGGTCGCAATATCAGGGTCCAATAGTATGTTATAGTCTATACTATACTATATAGTATGTATATTTGTCCCTATGGTCAAATATACATGGCGCAAACTAGGAATAGTACTTTACTCTATAAAATTACCTGTTCTTACTTATATCTGCCTACTTTCTTAATGGCAGCGAGAGTTTGATAGGATAAGTTTGGAATTACGGGTAGATTGTACTCTGCATACCTCGACTCTACCTACAGTTTGTTGTGAAGAATTTTATTATTTGAATTCTGTAAGTAATTAATTTCCAGCTCGTTCGTGGCGCGGGTAATGTAAAATAAACGATGTGAAATTTTACACGTTCTTGTTTGTACGAAAATATGCGTCATTTGTATACGTCAACATGTTTTAGTTGCGGTTTGTTGTACTAATGCTTAGTCATGTGTTTCTGATGTTATTTATTTTAATAGGTTTCTCATACTATTCATATGGTAATTATATCTTAGGTTTGAATTTTCTGTGACTGTGACCACCGCGGCGACCACAACAGTTGTTCATACTATTATGTAGGTTGTCTATCTAAGATTGTTGGCCTATCTAAGATTATATCTATCTAAGAAAATATATCATATCTGATTTATGTTAAGCCTAGCTCACAAACTTAGGGTTGCTCAGCGAGCAATGCATTGATGCATTGCAATGTTGGGGATTTTCCTAGCCGACAAAATCCGTAATGAAGACATTCGAATTAAACCAATGTCCCTGATGCAGTACTACGATACATACTTTGTTTACACATACTGTATATAAGCATTACAAAGCCACAGCTGAAAAATAAATGGGACCTAGCCTACACTCTAACCTATCTAACCAACAAAAGCTTTCTATGATCCTCGAAAAACGTTTTCTCATTCCATACGCCGTAGTAGTGGTTAGCATTCATCGTGGCACACCAAATCGTTTATTCTGTACAACTTCCTACAGCACATCAGCATTCTGAACCTTAACATTATCAAGATAAGACTCTGCTTTCTTAGCGGAAGACCTCCATTTTTGTAGGCACCCCGCTTGTGGAACAAATGCATCCGCATTACAAATGGTTTTGCATATCCCTATGCAGAGTTACCGTTGAACTGATTCCATTATACGCCGTAGAAGCTTGCCAATTCTTAAACTCTGTTCGGAAATACAATTCATAATTTAAAATTGTTTGATGCGCCAAAACGGTCGACTGACGGTGGACGTTTAATCTTTTTTTTTTATTGCAAATTAGATTGATTGGCATCTTATTAAAATCGGAAAGTAAAAAGATAGCTTTAGCACATTTGAAGTCTTTTGTTTTTCATCGCTGCTATGATTATATTCTATTCTAAGTCGCCAAGGCGCATTAACCTTAGTAATACAAGAGATCCTATATGCGTAGTCTTAAGTGAATCTTGGTAAAGAAATATATCAATTATACACTAAAGCTAAAAAACGTATTGATCGTAATGTCCTATAAAAAAGTTACAAACTTTGATAGAAATATCGTTAAAATGTCTTAAGATTGCCAGTTCGATAAGAGTCTTCCATAAAGTAGGACCGAGTCTTAGGACTTGCACACAGTGCGATTCGAACTTTAAAAGTATCTTCTCGAATAAATATTGTGTGCTTGTTACTACAAATTGCAGTAGTATGGATAATATTAGAGGCGTTAGTTGATATTCAGTTTTTAATATACTTCATGCAAGGCTGCATACAATAGGTTTATATACGACGCCATGGAAGCAAGTCATTTGCGTCTTGCGATGGCTATTTCTAGTAACGTTTGTTTCACAATGCATGCGATCTACGGTCGTAATAGTAAAACGCCTGATAACTTAGGCCTGCTGACAAAAGGTATATAGATATAGTACCAGCGGGAATAGCCTGCTAGATTAGATAATATAGCTAGCAAACGGTTCATGAAATCATCTCGTTGTTTTTTTTTATGTTTTCCATTCGTCGAGTAAATAGATACACTATTATTAAAAAAGCCGATCCAGTACACGATACTTTCTAATATTTATTATAATATAAGTGTTTCCCACTTTACACGCACACTTTACTTTTACAGCTGCGAAAAATTTAGTGTTGATTCATTAAAATTTTGTATAATATTTAGAGAGTACTCAACGTCTTTCACCAGCTATCACTCGAGTTTGTTTTGATTTCATACCGCGATGTGCAAACATTTCAGTTTCATTCTATAGAGAACAGAGTCATGGTCACGTCGATTCACTGGTTTTATAATTATCACGCGCACGCGAGTATTGTATCTGATTATTATTATTGAATTTGCTTTTAAATGATTTGTCATAAAGTTTAATAATAATATGGTCAATGTTACAATACATGTTCAATTTCAAATGTTTGTTGCATGAGTTTTTTTGTATAGATTAGTGTGTGAAGACTGAACTGAACCAAGACGATACGCGTTCCCTTAAATGTAAAGTTTTACTTAGTTTCCTATACGATGCATACAGAAATGATTAATGAATTCAATAACTTAGTTAAATCGGCCTGCCGCCTATAACTAATATTCAACAATAACCGACAATTGTTATAGGTGTTATCTAAACTAGGTTAGAATTAAAAAATGATGTTGCTACTAATACTAATGATAGTCTATAAAAGATTATTGACGTGTCTGTAGTGGGTTGATTATAATTATTACGACCATATTAGTAGCAATATTACCTAATTAAATGTAGATCAAAATTAACATCAAGTGTTTAGGAAGAAAACACACATAAACAGTTCATAATCTCAAATATACTCAGATATTAAGGCAGCTCGTGAAAAATAGGTCAACATTTCCCGGGACGTAGCGAAAAGCGGAAATACAACGCGAGCGCGGCACGGGGTCGTCGGTCGACAGGTTCGCAGCGTGTACCGCGCCTTACATCGCCACAGCTGGCTCACCGCCAGAACTTATCAAGAAAAAGCTTAGTCGGGCAGTTTTGATTGCCTCAATGGCTCCATTGTGGCCCTACTCTTCGTTTGGTCAATCTTGCCGCGCGTTCAGAGGATTCACTGTAATACTACAATTTGTTAGCCTCTATCCGCGCGTGTTTCGGGTACGAAGCGCTCTTATTGAGCGAGAACTTAGCGAGCTAAGCCTCCCCCGGTTAATAGAATTACAAACTGGGTTAGCGATCTGTTCTTGGATCCTTGGGTTTCGCTTAATTTTGCTTTCGCTTTCGCTTTATCCGTAATTGGAGTTAAAATATTAAACTATTCAGTAATTTATATATATCTGTAATATCAGCCGTTAAACTTTTAAAATTTTATGTTCAACTCAATTCTCCTGAGTACTGAATCTGAGAGGGGAGAAATAAGAGAAATGACGAAAGAGCGCAATATTCACATTGCATAAGCTTAGGTGTGCAATGTGCAATATGTGCATGTCTGTTTCAATTTCAGGTATACGTGCTGCAGGTATACGTAATGCAACATGTTTGTTCTGACAGAACCAATGAAATTTAACTTTTTTTTATGATATGAAGTAGCAGACGAGCATGCAGGCCACCTGGTGTTAAGACATGACATCTACATCCTCTACGACCTCAAGCAGGCTCGTGTCCACCCCGATATCGCATGTAGTTGCGCTGCTACCCCGGAGGCCGATGGTCGCCTCATGTAAGTGTGGCTGGCAACTGCACCTTTCCATCGAAACACAAATGAATTGCTTCATTAGCTTCACGGCAGACATGGGTGCAGCGGTGGTA
>DWQL01000765.1:0-13527 GCA_018231265.1 Noctuana haematospila | reverse complement strand
ACGTTAACATTCTAAGCCTGTGACTAAAATATTTATGGTGACCTATTTAATGAAAGAACTTTGGTTAATAGTTACTAGAAACTTAACGATTTCCTTCGTCAGAAAAATCTCTACGTGATCGCAAATGTTGAAGAAAGTTACAGCATAAGAAGTCTGAAACGGTCATAATATAGCAATAACACCTTTCTCTTAAATGGACTCCTCAATATTGTAAGAGACATCAAAACATATAGGTAGGCACCACAAGGAAGGCGCCGCGACTGACTCCATACTGGGAAGCTCGGCGCTTCACTAGATTATGTACGTTCACGCACTGCAAAGCATATAAATTCAAGCTGAGGTCGACAACCCTATTGCATTTTTTAGTCCACGCTAAAAATAGTATGTTGCGTAATTCGCGTAATAGCAACAACAAGTGTAGCCTTGAAGGACAAATCTAGATAGGCGTTCCTACATATCTGCCCATTTAACACAAAATGTGGCGATTTTCTTGCATACCTATTCGTAGATATGAATACAACATGTTTTCTCTAACTAAAGGACCATAAGAATACTTTGTACCTATATGCCTTAAAATCCTTATGGATTGCTGTATTGTAAGATTTTACGGATTCAACAATACTCCTATATCTCTACGTATTTATTTAGCAACTTTAAATAATTACGTAAAAAAATAATAATTTTAATAAGATATTTTAATTCTAAAATATCCTACCGACTATCGAATACCTATGTCTTAAATCTAGTTCAGTTCCTTTTTATCTATTTTAAACAGCAATGGAGAGTAAAATTTAATAATATAAAAAACAGACAAGAAGCATTCTAACACAACATTTATTTAACGACCTCAATATTAGCTAATAAATTAGATGTTATTATTTTTTCCTAACTCTTAAATTTTTACGACAGGAGCTTCGAAGCGTTGCGTTGGGCGCTGTCGTCGAGCGATGCACAGATGTCAGACCAGCTGTTTCTATGACAGTCACGTCCACGAATCTGGCAGCGTGTTTATATACACTATAGTACGCCACGGGCCCGACTCGTTAAATTTTTATTGCCACAAGGTCGCCACTTTATGGTCAATTCTCAGCTGTTATTGTTCGCGGGCAAACTTTTTTTCTAGCTACGACTCATAACGGTATCGTTAGGATTGACAGTGATTAGCTCTTAATGGTTATGGCGCCGTAAAACGACTTTTGTAAAGTCCAAGAATGTGATCTGTTTTGTTTGCTCGCTCATGGCTGGTAATTTATTAATGATAAGGCTTATTAATACAGCGACATTCGACTGAACGCGTTTTATAATAATAAATGTTTCCAGTGTGACATTTTTATTATGAAAACGTATTTGAATATACAAATCTCACAGATGCGCATACATTACGTGCGCGAGCGAGAATACGTCTGACCCGGGACCTTACGCCCGTGTTCGGAACGCCGTATGATAACAAACTGTGTTTTGACTGCGATTTTGGCAATATCGATTTTCGCAGAATGGCCGCAAAGCGTTGAGTAATAAAGCAATTTGCGAGCGTGCCAACAAAACAATGGTCCCTGTTCTAAGCTTGTTTTAAAAGCTTTCGACACTGTGATTTAAAACCCTTTGACTTATAGCTTATTTGTAAACACCTCATAAGCACAAAGGATCGCTATTTTTGTCAAAAGAGAATTTGCACAACCCTATTGCCGTGAACCCTTTGTTAATTTTTTCTCTGAGTGGTGAAAGTTTCCAACAAGAGGATTTTGGGGTCTCCCACGTCCAATCTAGAAACCTTTTTAGGGAATCGCATATAAATTACTTCTTTTAAATAGTGTTTGAATATTTTTACTTCATAACGCATACCTACAGATAAGAATTAGGTAGGTACTAAATGTAGAAAATTAAGCAGGTATGTACCTACACAGTTACAGATAGTTTAACGTGAATTCTTCCAAAACGTTGTTATCGTATCAATTAAAATATACCTTTCATTAAGACTTCTCTATGTGCCAATCGACGTTGCAATTCGTGCCGATCAAGAAATCATTCATTCATCATAGATACTGCTGCAAGATTATATCAGATACATAATACTTAACTATTCTATCCTGACATAAATATACGGAACCCTTAATTTCCAAAAATTAACTTTCGAATCGTTTTTTACTGAAAGCTACCTTAATTTACTCGGTTTACGGTAAAGCCTATTGACAACATTTTGTCTATTGTTTACAGAGAAAGTTGCATTCAATGCAAACTTTTAAACCCTTTTCGAACATTTTTGCAAAGATTTTTTTCATTAATAAAACATTCGTGTTATTTCTATATACGTAGGTACGAATCTCGAAGAGAGTTGGTAGGTAGATTAAATAACTGCTTAGTGAAAATAATAAAGCAAAAGTACTAGTCGTAGCTAATAAAACTTGCTTGTTCACATTTAATAAATTTTGATCTGCAATCTCGTCATGTCCGATTAAATTTTAATTTTATATCTAGCAAATCGATACACAGTCAGCAGTCCGATAACAAAATCCGATAAATCTCTTACAAACTAATATTTGAATAGTCAATAAAAGAGCAAAGAACACATCAATTGCAATAATTCGACAAAGCATGTCAAATTAATAATTGCAACCAAATTGTACGGAAGGCTTTAATAAAATGAAGCGGTTACACACGAGCTTAAAGTCTTAAGAAAATCAATTTACATCGGTCGCTGTTGTTTTAAATATCAATATCACAAATAAGTCAAGATAAAATTTATTTTAAGCGCGTGTGTAAAAACTAAAACTAAAATAAAAATACTTAAAACTAAAAAGAAAATAAAGTTGAAACGATAAATACCATTGAACTCACCGCAGACCACGCGGTCGAAGGGGCTCATCCAATCTGGAAATGGAAAATCTATTATCAATCGTATTGAAAGTCCTTTGTTCCGGCAGGGATACATGCACAACACATATGTACCTACCTACTAAAGCAGGGGTGGAATCTACTTCGAGTGTTTAAAGTAAATCGTACAGATTCGATTTGTTTATTTGCAATAGAAAAGTTCCAATGCAATTGACGGTTCTGGACTTATAAATAAATGCTCTAAGGTTCTAGGTAAAGCTTTGGGATTTACACATAGACTGTAGGGATATTTATTATATGCAATTAAATTAAAAGCTTCTCTAACTCTACTTCAAACTAGTTAAAACAATTATTAAATTTCATCTAAGTATAAATAGGTAGATACATCGAAAAGAATATGGAAAATATAAAAGTTTTCGCTTGATATTTACCTATTATGTTTCTTTATTTGAACACTGAGTATATCTACATAGGTACCTACATAAAAATAAACTTTGTACCAATATTCAATTAGTCAATTAGTTCTATTAATTGAGTTATACGATCGTCATACATACAAATAATAATATATAGGTAGGTACCTACCTACAAGCACGCATGCACGCAACGAATGTACTTACTGTGACACGTAAATATATGTTATATTTTCATATAAAATTTACAACGATATAATATTTAAACGATCAATTTAAAAAATTAAGCATCTTTAGTGAGTTTTTATATTTTTTATAGGTACGGTCATGAAATTGCAACAAAAACACAAGAAACAATACAACATTTGCATTAAGCGTTCAACAAAGAAAAACAGTTTCACGGGTACGAATACAAACAAGCGATTGTAGATTGTAACACTACTTACTTTCAGTTATTCAATGTTTTTATAAGATTCCCCTAACGTGTTCAATTGTTCAGAACTCGCATGCCTCACCATAACCATACAGTTGATATAAAAAGTTAAAGATATAGAAGTTATAGATATCTATAAATAAAAAAATTTACTGCTTAAATGATTGTGGATTAGGTATGTGGTTTCACTATGGCAATTTTGTGTGTAGAACTCGCATATTTTCGTTGTTTTCCAAACGAATACAAATTTATGCGCATCGAATGTTGTATTTTAGTTTGAATGGCCGTCGGATTAGCTTAATGTACGATTATACTTAGAAACGATCTGAATGTCTCGTAAAAAAGATTAATACCTATCTATTGAGGATCTTTAGATAATTACAGAAAAGCTAAAATAAATAAAAAATTCGGTAGACTTCAATAAAAATACGTGCATTTTTATGCACTATAGGTACCTATTACCTATGTGTTTTCATGAAAATGAATTTACGAGTATGTAGAAACGTTTACTTGCTTAAATAAATAAAACTACTCGTATTAATATGTTGAAGATTATTATTTTTATTATCAATACTTTCATCATTATTTTATTATCAACCAACACAGTTCAAATGCTGGGCACGGATTTTTTCCCAAATAATTATGAGAAAGGATTAGACACATAAACACGTTAGCCAGCGGTAGAGGTAGGTACCAATAAAAAACAATAAATATTCTATTTTGAAATATAAGATGCAAGTAGAAAGTGTACTGAATATTAAATAATAAATTTTTCATTTAAATATGAGTTTTTAGGTTTATCTATATATATATATATATTAGATAGATTAATGTAATTTTCTGATTAATGTTTTGACATCGTAACGGTTTATGGACAAAGTCCTTCCCCCCGTCCCTATTAAGTACGATTATCTGATGACATAGGTAGGTAGATCTTTATGATATTCACCGTTTATTTGCTCGAATATCTTACGAATTACTTAATAGGCTATTGAATTACCATTAATGCAGAATAAAGCCAAGCAAATTAATTTACCTACCGTTAATTAAGAACGTATTCCAGTTCTCAATTAGCGTTTAAGGTAACCATGTTGCACCAATCGGAAACATTAAGTGTCTCGATCGGGTGCAATCATTAATTATTTATTTATCGAAGCACCTACCTGCATGAAAAAACTTTAAGTGAAATATAAGTGATAGATAGTAGTAGGTACACATGCTTAGGTATTTTATGTAAGTCTAAGATGAGCCAAAGTCGAACGTGTAAAGTAAAGGGGCTTCTTCTGCAGAGCAAATTAAAAATTAAAGTGTTTTCTAACCATAATCTTTTAGGTATCTAAAAATATTTTAGAAGTTATTTTTTTCTCTTAAATATTTCATTTTATTTTAATATTTCTTTACTCTAGTTACCTAGGTATATCTTTCAGGAAAACCTAGTTATAAGCCTATATTTTATGGTTTTAAAGTTTCTTTAGTTAACACAAAAAAATTTAAGTTAGGTCAGATTTAAAACTGTCTATTTTTATTTCTTTTTTGCTAAAACTAAACTAGCTTAAAAGCACAAAATTAAAACACATTGGTTATTTTATTTCCATAAAGCATACCTCTGTAACATTTTTAAATTTCGATCGTACCTACCCACAACTCATTCTTCGTTATCTTTCGGTTAAGGGAAAAAATAATCAAAATGGCGTCACTAAAATGAAAAAGGTTGAGTCTGTTTGAGTGCCACGGCTACAAGTATGTACCTATATCAGAATCGTAACTCATTGGTACGATAATAATGTTATTTTGACAGCACTTTTTTGCATTATAATATTATGGTGTTCTGCAAATATCGTGCAACAATGTTGTTGTCTTTTTGTGTTTAAGTACCTATTAAGCAGTGCGTAATTTAATATTATTTATAAGTATTTAGGATTTAGGTATTTCATGAAATTTGCAATTGCAGTGCCTATGTTTGCATTATTCGAAATCTTTAATCATGTCTAGTAGGTAAATAAATACCTATTTCGTTTTTTAAACGCAAATATTGTTCCATTTTGATAAATTTATATTTTTTATAGATACAAATTTATAAAAAAACTTAACTAGGATACGTTACATACTTATTTAAGTGATTACATTGCAATTTTATTAAAGGAAGCTAAAATCAATTGGTAATTAGTACTATAGCGTTCCAATCGATAGTTAAGGGCGCTTATCGTGTGCGTCATTGAGCGTTCCGATTGGTCGGTATTGGCGGCCATGTTGCTCGCGCATGCGTGTTGCGCCCGCCGCACATGTGACTTGCCTGTCCACGCCGCCATAAGTTCTGATGCGGGGAAAATAGAGAGAGTCTTGAAGCAGTGACAAACATCTTAGTAGGAACTTTTTTCTTTTAGTGTATGGTATTTCCTATCTAGTACCTTCATATTCCCTATATTAAAGTTGTAAAGGCAGGAAAATAATATTGAATAGGTACAATAAGTATTATTCAGTTTATAGGTATATTATGTACCTAAAATTAAGTAAAAGGTACTAGGAAGTATAATTATTTAGCCATTATACACCTATTTAGCATATAGCAGCATCAAGAACTCTGGTACGTGTAGTATTTACATCAAGGTTTTAGTGAAATTACATAATACCTACCAATCTACTTATTTTAATGTAGCCACAAAGCGTAATTGTCACAGTACTACAACCGGAGCTATAACTTTTAACACATCTTATATTGACGTTATGACTGCTAAAAAGTGCCCGAATTGCGCTCTATGGGGTATAAATGTCCACTTACTGACATGTCGGTCATTTTATTTCCAGAGCACGTGGTAGGTATTTTAACCACCTGCCACCATATTTCCGTCGCGGTCAAAGACCGACGTTTTCTCATTCGGCTCATTTTTATAATCTAGCATTACCAACAAATCACGGGAATAGTCGCATTTAAAATAAAAACAAGCCGATTATAGGCCATTTTATGTAATTTCACTGAGCTACGAGGCCGTTACAGTGGCACATCGGCTTTGATTATGGAGCTTCTTGCTTCTTACGCGTCCACCTTATTGATGGGCGACATCTGCCGGGTGCCCGATACGCTTCAGATGTAAAAATGTTTATGATTCACACTTTTCTTTAGTGCCACTACTTAGTTTATTTTCGCAAACAGAACATTTTGTCTAGGTTTATATACCTACATAAGTACATAGGTATTAGTGTCTCGCGTCATTGCTAAACCACATTGGAATTTTGTTCAGAATCAGAGTTGTAAGTATGTGTATAAATGCTAGACCTATAACATCTTAGTTATGGATATCCAACTTATTTACTAGTGTTTTTTATATAATAAATATTCAACTACCTACTATTGTTTTAATTAAAAAGTAGTTAAAGCTCTACTAGGTATGAGTTGGTATCTCTACTATTACTTACAAACAAGTTTAGGTACCTACCTATATGTATTAACTTTGTCTCCTTTCCTAAAGTTGCTTGTGGGTTTCTTAATTCCTACTCGTAGGTATAATAAGGGTATATACCTACTTAGATTAAGTAGATATTCTCTATAGAAGGTAATACTTGTTTATATTTTAAACTATAATTATTCTAAACGACGTCTTACAAAAACAATAAAAAAAATTCGAACACACTATTTAAATTATTAACTGCTTAATTTGGTTCTCTATGAATTAAAAAATATTCATTGATTAAAAAGTTTAAAATACTTTCAAAGTGACATTCATTAGTGGTATAAGCCGTGATTATGCAAATGACTTGTTAATTTATCAATTTGATATGCATCTCATTTCTAGGGTCTCACTTTATATACATTTTGACCTTCCAAATTAGGTACCTACTTAAATAAAAAAATACCTACTAAGATGTGATTTTAATACTAAGTTATTGGTACTACCTGATAAGTAATCATTAATAAAGATAAATCATTATTTTTACAAACTTAATAACCGTAACAATAGCAGGTCTTTAAATGAACCTATTAAAGATTTGTATTTGCTTAATTTATTGGAACTGTTAAAAATTGTTGTTGTAATTTGACTTAATAATGTTAAAAATCTAATTAGGTACCTATTTAAATAGAATATATAATATATAAATCAAAGTATATTTTAATATGACACGATATTAAAAAAAAATTTTATCATTAAAAAAAATAAAAACACAGAGAAATAATTTTAAAGAGGGTTAATAATTCATACCTACTTTTCCGTCTAATGAGGTACATAGATAGGTAAGTACTTATCTTTTAAAGACATCAGAGTTATATTAATTTAATCTTATTAATGGTTTTCTTTGTATGATCATTTGATAAATCTAAAGGTACCTATACCTACCTAACTACCTTATCTGTTCGTGTATGATTTTAATTACCCTAGTATTAGATGATAATATAATTAAGGTATATAACGTTATTAATAATTTAGTCCCTTCTTTAATCAAGATAGGTATATTAAGTAAAAAGGTAGGTACATATTATATACTTATTATGCCCCTAACATAATGTATATTACTCACTGACGTCACATAACCTCGCGTTGAATCGGTTTTGGCTACTCGACAGAAGTACCTAAATTCTATTCCATTTATGTCAATCAAAATATAATAAAAATATCACACATAATATTATTGGGACGTAAATGACCCACGACCAATAGTATACAATCAATAAGCCATTATAGGTTATCAATTTGTCGTCACGTATTGTAATACTCGACTTTATAGATAATAGAGCGCCGCTTAACGATATTCATGATTGGATAAGACGCAAATAAAAATGCGAATAAAAAATAATCGTGCCATTGTATTCAAAACGTACAGGCAGTTTAAAAGTGTATTAGAGAGACGTTTTTGAGTACTAAGTGGACCTCACGTGGTTGCCGCCAAATTGTTAGTGATGTAGGCATGCATTTACCTACGTCACGATTTTACGGGTGGGGACTGGTCTAGAATGCGCTTATGTCCTAGGTTAGGTTTGTTTGGCTTTTAAATTATATATAACGCCATAGTCTTACCTAAGTAGGTATGACATCATTTATGGGGTCAATCATGCTTAGGTACTTTTCATTCCGTAGATTTTTTCGAAGAACCTCCAGTTGCGGTGTTTACTATTTGATAGGTATATAATTATCTACAGTGATATTCGAGCCTAGATTTTAACAAATGCTTTTATATTTTATTACCTATAGGTAGGTACCTAATAAAAAAAATTTACGCGATTTTTGTGTATAAAAAGAAATTAAAACCGGGTAGGTCGGGTGTAGAATCGTCATGTTGAAAAACATAGGTATGTACCTACCTAAATGGAAAAACAAGTAGGTAGATACCTAAGTATTATTGTTATCAAAACAGGAAGTTAAATCATCATAAATTAGTAATAATTTTAATGGACATTCAAATTAATTACTTGAATATTTAAATTGATTACCTTTTCTTAGAAAAATATTAGTAACCCTAAGAATGATGTTACACGCCTTTTTTTAATATACCTACCTAAGTATTATTATAATATTGTCAAACATGAAAAGGGTGTAGGGCATAGTCCACCCGCTAGCCAAGCGCCACTTTTTAATATTTTTAATTTTTTGGTCATTCAAATAAATAAGTACCTACCTACCTATTTATATATTTAAAAAGTTTTGCATCTAATTAGCTGATGACACATATAGGTAGAGGTAGTATCTACCGACTAGGTAAGTACATACCGGCCCTACTACCGACGGCCGTCGGAAAATTGCTCTACATGGCTCTACATCGCTCGAAAAGTTTTAGGATTCTTTATCTACCTATAGTTACTTTAATTGTTCGTACTTTTTTACCTACGTACTATAAATAAGGTTCAAGTTCTTTTTGGGTTCTTTATATTCTTAGGAAGGCATAAATGATACATAGCCAAAATAATTATTATTAATTTTAAACTACCTAGGTACTTCACAATAATTCTCAAATCTCATATGAATAGGTAGGTATAATATTTATGTTATCAGCAAACATTAATGTTTGATTAGCTATTAAAGTAATCAGTGTTTTAATAAAACATTTATTGACATTTCATAGTCATACCTACAAATAGGTATATACACTTAAAAGATAACTAGTTAAACGACTACATGGGTACCTAATTCTAATAGGACTCTTACCTTTCATAAAAGGGTATAGGTATTTGGGAGTACCTACTTTAGTATGTATTTACTTTGTCTTTCAATTTCATTTAGGTACCTGCATTTATTAAATACCTATGCAATGACTGTAGGTACCTACCTATATGCATATGCATAGATACAAAATGTACAGGTAGTAAAAGATCGTCTTAACGATAGAATAACATGAATAAATATTTTTAATGAATGCCTATTAATTTCATAATCGTTAAAATCATCCTAAATTGTAAATTGAATAATCAAAATTAATACCTAGGTTCATTGTTGTTTTATTACAACAGTGTATTACCTAGGTTTCTTTAAGTGAAGCGGAGTAGGTGCCAAGTTCTTACTAATTGTCCATATAGAAATATTTTATAACGTTTCTACATACTTGTTTAGATCTATATACGAACATTCCGAACATGTAAATCACAATGCAAATCATAACATCACAAAAGCAAGCTTTCGGGCCAAGGACAGTGTCTCCCTCTACAAAGGTATGTGATACGCTACAATAACAATTAAGTGAATGGATAGCGTCCTTTCTTAGGTAGATAGGTATATACTCTACATAACTAATGTGTAGGTACTGACAGTATAGCAATTACGGCTAACAGAATTAAATGTAGTAAAAAAAAATCATTTAAAAATTGGTATCTACCTCAAACTACGACAAACACAACGTAACTAACACTAAAATCTTATTTCTATTTCAGATAAGACTACAGAGAGCGCAAATACACATCATGCAGTAAGGATTAAAACATTTACCGGTAATGGACATCCAAGGATAGCGTGGTATGTCAGGCAAAGGCTGGGCGGAGGACTGTGAGCAGGCGGCTCCCATTGCGTCTACTGAGGCTGCTGAGGCTGCAGAGGCAGCGGAGGCTGCAGCCTGGTGGTAAAATTGGGCGGCTGCTGCCATACTGGCCGATGCCGCCGACACTGCAGCCCCGCCATTGTGCTGCCCCAAAGCGTAGTTCACCATTGGGTCTCCACCCACTGCGGTTGGATAGCGGCAACTCTTGTCATCCGCTGAAAGCGCGCCTCCAGCCGCGAACGGCACCGTCCCACCGAACTGCTGGTGATGCGACACGTACGGATACATCCTCGACGGCGCCCCTGGCGACGCAGACGACGATGATGATGAGCGCTGTGGGCTCCCGGCGCCTGGAGAACCGGCTCCCAGCGCCGCCGCCCCCAGCCCTCCTGACAGCGACGACGACAACGACGTCGACAGCGACGACGACAACGAGGACGACAGCGACGCCTCGATCGGCGACGCCCCGGCGCCCGCGAATAGATTCTGGTGGTGGAACTGCTGGTGGTACTTTGGGAGCATGCTATCGATGATGAACTTGGAACTCATCGCTCGGCGGCGACGCGGCGCGCGACGGTCGCCTCGCGGGAGATGCGTTTATCGCCGGCGATTCGGATCGATTCTCGCGCGTGCACCTCTACTATGGCCGCGGATCGTTTATGACCCGCGTATGAGGCTCTACGACTCTGAATTCCCCGTCGTGGCGAGCGTTACCGCTGCCGCGCGCCGCGCGCGTGATCTTGAAACGGAGCGATACGTGCGAGCGAGACGCTACTATTGTGAGGGGCGACGCGCCGGAACCCTCTCCGTCTCATTAATTCCTACCTGCGTGGCTTATATTAGAAAGAGATAAAAGCTATTCGCTAACGACCATTCCGCCGGCCATTGTTCGTAATGGCGCCGAGCCCCGCGCTCCCCCGCGTTTGTCTCGTCTACGCCAATAGTGATCCGGTGCAGAACATTCACCGCCAATCACAAACCATTCCGGCACTTCTAGCTGTCAAAGTGAACGGCATCAAGCAAAACAGAAACATTAAATAATTCAAAGTATTTTAAATCTAAGAAAATTAAAATTTCCTGTGTAATTCAAGATAATAAATACTTTTGATTGGCTAAGTGCCTTCGATAAATAGGTACATTAGTCTTATTTTTGACCTACACGACCTATACAATTACCTGAAAAACTGAATAATAGCAAAGTATTATTGTACATAAATAATATAGGTATGGACTATGGACACATAAAAATAAAGGCTAGGATATTTAATTTTTTTTTATTAACGACAAGTATCATCATTTAAATTAATATTATAGAGTAATTATAAAGTAATGAAGTTAGTTAAAAATTACATTAAATATGGAATATAAAAAGACATAGGTACTTATCTATTAGATATTTCTAGAACAATAAGCTTTAAGTTCACATTTAATCATGAGTAATATGTACTTATGCGAATAATCGACATACTTTTTTACGTAGCGCTAATACCAAAATTTTTTTATTTCAAATTATCTAATAGAATGTAATAAATTTTTAACATTATAATATAAATAACTATTTATTGCTATTGCTATTTCAATCATTCAATCATATTATTTCAATATTTAAATTACTACAACTGTCATCGTCTTATACGGTAAATGACAAAGAATAACAGTGACAAAGAACAAACATAACAAAAATATTAATAAAAGTAACAACAGTTTTTTTATAATAAATAAAAAATTAAATTCATAATGGTGTAAATAAAAATTGTTTCCGAGATAAAAACTAAATTGCGCAGATTTGTGTTATACCGGCCACGTGGTCGGACGAGTAACTTCCGTCCCATTCCGACAAACATTCCTTTCCTTGTCGCACGTTTCATTCATCCTCGTAAGTCGTAACCGCATTGAGCACGTGTGCAATAACAAACTTTACGACTATTTAAATAAAACTGTTTATTGCGTGAGAATTTTATTTATTTACTACACTTTTGATTGTCGCTTGTGTTTAGTGCATGGTTTTTATAGGCTTAACTTGCCTTTTCAGCTTTATCAGGTCGGTGGTATGGCGGTGTGGCAGTAGAACATTGCATAAGTATAGGTTTTATGTTGTTATTGTGATGTTTATGCCGTAAACGTATAGAATCCATGATATGGATAGTTGAGGTCATTTGTTTAACGATGGGGGCATTTTTTATTGAGTTTTAATTGTTTTGCAGTTGTTAATCGTAAAGGTTAATGCCGCTTCATTTAATTAGATACGGATACGTATAGAGAAGCGGTTCTACCAGTTTTTATATGACAGCAAATTAAATTCGCTTTGAGACGTGAGGAAAATATAAAAGCAAGAAAA
This sequence comes from Noctuana haematospila, assembly GCA_018231265.1. Lineage (NCBI taxonomy): Eukaryota > Metazoa > Arthropoda > Insecta > Lepidoptera > Hesperiidae > Noctuana > Noctuana haematospila. The sequence goes on along the minus strand of DWQL01000765.1, from coordinate 554 downwards.
AAATTTAGAAGGTAGCGTATGTGTTGTAGAGCGTTAAGTTAAGAACATACACAGAAACGATTAAACGTGGATTATTCATTTTGAAATTTCTCAAAAACACTTGAAAGATTTCGTTGTTTTATGACAATCTTTTTGGGTTAAACGGAATCAATAAAAATGTCTGCATAAAAAGTAGAGTTACCTATAGTTCTGCGACTGTATAACTCTACCAATTATTTTTTGTTTATAGGTAGTAGATAATTTCTAAGAATAGGTATACAAAATAAACTACCTTTTAAAACAAATTAAATTTTGTTTTTTTTTTTAACTTTTCCCATCTTCTCACCCGCACTCAGGGTTGACTGGCAGAGAATGCCAACTGGCAATAAGTCCGCCCATTGTAATCCTTCGTTTAAGGTATTCAATAATCACTAAATAAATAAATAAAATACTCTTTGTATGGGTACCTCTTGATTGGTAGGTATAGGTGTTGGTATTTTTTTTTTTTTATGATATGAAGTAGCAGACGAGCATGCAGGCTACCTGGTGTTAAGTGGTCGCTGCCGCCCATGGAC
>DWQL01000764.1:0-13533 GCA_018231265.1 Noctuana haematospila | reverse complement strand
TCTGCCCCGCCGGGGATCGAACCCTTCGGATGGTGGACTGGCGTGTCAACCACTACATCGGTAGAGGTCTTTAAAAAGTCGGTTAAAAAGTACATAAGTCTATTTTTACAATATCAATAATAATTTTGAATATTGATACGATATAACAAACTAACAATAATCCACATTAATGTTTTATCCCATCCATCCCGATTTACGTGTTAAAATGCAGACGTCGTGTGCACATACAAAATTAACCGATTCACTGTGGTGTATGAAAAGTGTCTGGCTGAGTCAATCGTACATACAGACCAAGTTAAACAAATAATGTTTGTGAAGAGCGGAGCGGACGAAATAGTGAATACTTAATTTTTAAATGACATGTGTGTTCGCGACAACAAAACTAAACTAAAGTTTACGCGTTTAGACTTCAAAGTTGTCGCGTACATACTTGAATTGAAAACTTATATGGTTTTCTCAAGGGTGCCGTTGTCAGAACTGAACCAAATTAAAATGAGACCAAACGGACATTCATCAGCTTTCAAATAAAAAAAAACACCTACATTGGTTCACCCAGTCGAAAGTTATGAGGGAACAAACATTAAAAAAAAATATACAGTTGAATTGAAAACCTTTGACTTTTGAAGTCAGTTGAAAAACATAACTTACACAATAGCAGAATGGTGTCGTTGATGAAGTGGTACTGAAAGTGTTGCGGGTGGAAGTGCTGACAGGGACGCAGGTTGCGGCGACCCGCACCATCTTCCTTCACGAACATCTGAGGAACCTGAAATGAACCGTTTTAAATACACTACGAACTTTTACGCAATTATTTTTTATAAATTTATGCGCCCGCTCTTAACTTTTTATTTGAAAGTGTTTTACATTCAGACTATGGCTAGTATTTTTGCAGATAAAATAAATTTGGCCTTTGAGATACCTCATGGCAAAAACGTAGATGTATGTTTAAGTCTAGCACAATATACCAATGGCTATAAGGTTTTAATATACTCACTGCCATACAAAGTCATGAGCGATGGTGGTCGACTAGCCAGGACTGGTGTGGAGCCATATCGCTCGCCGCCCGCAGACAAACGGCCTCCTAGCGGCTTGAACGCAATAGGACGGATTACAGATTTGCCCTGTAACAAAAAATAAAAATTAAGCTTAAAAAAATATGTTACATTACTTAAAATTACTTAAAAAAAAGACGTTACATTCATTGAACAATCAGTTTGTTCCTTATGTTATTTTGTTAACTGCGCTATTTTTATAAGGGATTATTTCTATAGTGTCTTAATTTTTTATATATTGCAATCCCTTCAAATCAGAAAATCTATATAACACAGTAATTAATTTTTAAACCCGCTTCGCTCATGCACATTACGCGTACCGCAAACGATTTATCTATTCATCAAGCGTAACCAATTCTGAACCACGTACATAATGCATCTCTAATTGTATGTATATTACTATACTATACTCGTATAAACGTGTGAGTATTTCAAAAGAATGATTCAAATAGATCATTGGCATTTTTGCAATGATAATAAGTCTTAACGCACCAAGGAAGAAAGAGAAGAGCAGCTCTAGAAGCTGACAGAAAAACAATATTACTTATTTCTTTTGTTCGTTTTAAAAGAGTGAACCATTTCTTGTCATATTGTCTCTCTTTGTTCCGTGTTACATACGTATGTACCCTAAGCTTCACTTTAAAATAAAGAAGATAAAAAAATACATAATATTATAATCGAACATACACGTAGAACCTCCTCCTTTTTGAAATCACAACATTTTTACTCATTCCTATTAGGTACGCTATATGTCATGTTCATAACATAGTTACGAAAACTGTATGCACGTCGTCCTTAACCTTTTTTATTCGAACGATATATTTATATCAGTGCAGATAATAATAGTTTGCGAAATAAATTTTTGGTTTGCCTAGCTCTTACATCAGCCGTTAAATAATGATGTTTGCACGATCATTATTTTGCGGTTTGAAACTTTCAAAATGTTTCCGTGTTATGTAACATTTTTCACGTTATAAAGACAAATATTTCTATGCCTGTAGTTGGTAAGAAGATATATGTAATTATGTACATTTAATATACAATCTAAATCCAGTTATCGGGGAAGCAAACCATCACAGAAAGCTACATCATTCAAAATTCTGCTCAAAATAATTTTGTGAGTGACTACATAACCTAGGTATACCTATTCTGTTTCGTAATTTCCCCTTATCACAAAGCAATTCCGTTTCTGATGAAGCATACTCTTCTTACGACTGTCTCTGCCACGGATCCCATTACGGTAATACATAAATCGTATTCGTTACACTGAATTTAAGCTAATAGCTGTCCTAATGTAGTTATCTGGTTTTCCGGCGCACGGAATTGACATTTCGTACGCAACCGACGCAACGAAATGTCACGACAGAAAGGTCAATACAGTTTTACGGTGTGATGCATCCAACCACTCACGTCTGGTACCGTTAGCTGTCCTGGCGATAGAATCCAGACATGGAAATATCAAGAACACCAACACTGGACTAACTTAAACAAAGCCGTGTTATCTATGATCGTTTGTATCGCGTAATACCCAACTACACACGTCTGGTAAGTACTCTGGTACCATTATTTGTCCTGGCGATATAATCCAGACATAGAAATATCAAGTGCATTAACGCGGGACCAACATACTCGTAAATAAAGCGGATTTCGTTTTCGCATGATAATTCTTCTGGCAGAATTTTAAACGTCAGAATTCAACTTAAGGGCTTTAACCCTTTGATTTGATCGATTATATTGCAATGTTACAAAAATTCTGGAAGCCTTCGATCAGGTAATCAGAGATAATATGACCTATTTGCTGCTTGGATGATTTTGTATCTTAGGGTTAATAGCTTTGACTTTGAAATTTGAATTGCAACTTTAATAAGACGTTTCTTAACCCACTCTTTCAACGTTAAATCAATCCTAGACGACCAATGCTATGAATCATAAAGTCGATTGACGATTATGCAAATGCTCCCTCATTGTACAAGTCGACTTAATGAGAGCGGTCTTTGTTAAGTAGCGGTATGGTAATTGGATATTATATTTTTAAATTTATCATCGTTCTCGAACATCAAGGTAGGGCGCAGTAAATAAAAAACAGCGGGTGAGCGTATCAAATATCAACAAGAACAAAGCCGCGGGCGGTCTTTACTTATTAGAATAAAAAACGGTTAAAGTGGTTAATAGCAAATTTATGATCTTGTTAGATATTATTCTCTTGCGGAGCCCGAAAACAAAAATGGCACCACCCATAATGGTAACAATCATAGCACGATGTCACGCAAACGTGTAAAGCATAGCCTTTACCCGGCTATTTTAAAACGGTTTTATTTAGCTCGACTTTGGACGGTCAAATCTAGTTTCAGTTAAAACTATTCTTATACTATTTAAGAATTCATAATTACAGCGTACAAGAATTGGGTTAACTATAAATAATATACCTATATCTCAACTGTGTAGTACTGTTTAACGTCTTTTAGTATTATTACACACGATTTTATGATAAAAAAATAGAAACATGAATTATATTAACAGAAATAAAGGATCTCTCTATACATACGAGTATATTATCTATATGAGTCTGTATCAATAGTTTAGGTGGACTGATCGCTTTTCAAACTAATTATTATAAGAGTTATGGAAAATAGTATTATAGTCTTATCCAAAAGAACTACATATAAAGTTGTCACCACCACCAGCCGATGGCAACAGCCCAATCGAGCGGAATGACGCGCCGACAGACGGTTAAAAAAGAAATATCTTGCAGCCATTGATGTCGAACAAAGTGTCGAAGCTGAGCCGCAAGAATGTTGGCCGGTGACAAAAACAGGAGCCAAGGAATGGCTGCATCAGACCGCTAAATGACGCTCCGTGGACGCACGAGCCATGGGACTAATTAGCAGAGTAATGGTGCCAAATGGGCATTTATTACGTAAATAAGTAGGTAATCGTAACTAGCACCGCAAGGAAAAAGACTTTATAGGCATTATTATAACCAGGTTAAGATTTCAACAAGCTCAATTTAATATAAATCCGTTCATTAAATTTAGTGTAGGTAGGTACTTTTGCATGTGCATACACATAGAAAAAGAAACAGTAAATAAATAGTTAGCCTCGCTACAATTGTATCACATAGAGATGATGATAGATTTCTGAGATGCAGAAAAACTGTTATTTACGAAGAATGCAAACTAAAATATCAATTTACATTTGCACACAATGATATCTGCAGGAAGTAACACACAGTTAGGTATATACTGTGCGCTATAGTTAAAATTAATTTAATTGTAGTCATTAGGACAATGCCATTATTGTTCAGGAAGAGATGCGATACTATTTTCCTTATTGCTGTTAAACAACAAAATAAACAAAAAATTTAACGGAACAACTTGCTTGTGCCGTAGATTAAGTTCTCTTTATCATCTTTTTTTGGATTTTGTTATGCATACATTGATCGGCCTTCCACGATTGTACCTCTTACAAGATACTTAATAAAAAATTTATGAATAATATGACTTCTGATAATAAATCAAAACTCCTTAGATCTTATTCTTATGTCACATTCCTTTAAGCATCACAACACAAACAATATCATAAACAAAACAATGAAGTCATCTGGTCAAGTTAATTGAATGAAACTTTAGATACTGCACTATACATTTACCAGTCAATGTGCATGAACAGATTAGTCATCGCATTAGTCCTTAATATTTGTGTGGCGCTTGATTTCACGATCTGACAACCTGTCAGAGCTTTGATCATTACTGAGAAAATTGAGCAATTGTGCCATTCAACTGGAAAGGATATCAATAATACATTTCGAGCTTAAACCTCTTGTCCTATAGCGAAAATGTCCTGATGTCAAACTGGGTATTTCGTTAGAGAAGAAAAAGATAAAGAAGAAGAAAATTAAGACAAATAAGGAATTTAAAGAAATGCAAAACTTATCAGTATCTATTTATCTTGGATTGCACTGTTCTTGTCGACACAATTACACAGGCCATATCGTTCGTAGGACTGATAACCGATGGGAAAGAAAAGTCTGCGAATGGCGACCGCGTCTCGGCAAAAATTGTTCGTCCTTTGATCCCGTGGACTGATAATAATATAAATAACCTACGGAAGATAGCGCGAAACCGCGGTATTCAGAAGACGCAGGACTGGACGAAGTGACGCCACCCAGAGAAGGCCTCAGCAGTGAACGTCTGGCTGATGGATGGATGGACAAACCTGTAGACAACTAATCGGCTCCATCTATAATGGTAAAACAAGTCCTTTATACTCTGCGTGCAAGCTGGCGATATACCGATATAGGTCATCGATAATGCTCTATCTCTAAACATGTATCGCCAACGCATATCGTTGTATTCGATAATAGGGCTCTAAATACCGTCAGTTAAATGGCACGTATGATTGATCAATATGGTAATGAATCTCATTGTCCAATGTACGACTTGGCTAATAATAGAATTCTCGAATTGTAAAGTTGTAATACAACGGATGCTTATAGAATTGCAATCTGGTAGGAGTCATCTACGCAATAGATAGAAAAAAAATATAACAAAGTTCTAAAATATTTAGGGGTCTATCTTGGACGAACTGATAGTTTTACCGCAATGAAGGAGTTACACAAAGTCAAACGGTCTTTCAAACTCCTATAACGTAATTGAAAGGAATGTTCACAAACCTTTGTAGTAAACAACTACAGATTTTATTTCTTTAGTAGAAAAAAAAGGAAATCGAGTATGTTATGCTCTCTAAGTCAAGTATGCAAAATTATTGACCATGTAATTCTGTGTGGTAGTTTACGCAAAGTGTCGCTCGCCACGGGCCATTTAATGAACATTAACGTGTTATTAGCGGTTTGCGACGACGGTAACTGTATCAGAACTCACTTGCATAAGTACACTCGATTTGCACCTCATACAAACGGTGTTTTATAATCGTTAATGTATTCAAACTATTTCAGTGTAGAAATATAAATAACACTGACCAAGGGTGTGTCCAAAGCGTTTGATTGTAACGTAGCTTGGGGATCATAAGTACATTATATACACATGTAGTAATAAACCTTAAGAAATAATTTCGTCATAAATCGCTGTCGTTAGCGAGAGTTCATAATAAACGATATCTTAGACAAACCGAACTGAGTAAAATGATTTGAGCTATCTCTGAAATATGAATGAATTAGGACGATTCACCTCAGTAGTCATGGAATGGGGAGATGGAAAGGAATAGACGTATATAGTAGGTACGATTTACTGGCCGTTGTCATCATCACCTGTACTCGTTTATCTTGTGTCTTTGTTCCGTTTGTTCCGACGAGACTGATGGCTTGAGGCACAAATTTTGCAATGTTGCTACACTCATGTAACAAAAATATACACAAGATTAATGGTTGAGCTAGAGAGGCGTGATTAACACGGAGCATTGAAAGTGTCCGGTATTCCGGTTCACGCAAATCACTCATAGGGTTACCACTGAAGAAAATATACTGCTAACATTTAGTAAAGAAGTAGGTGCTATGATAGGTTTATCTTGTTTTAGTAATTGTATCGTTCACGGAACTGAGAGGAATTAAAAGATGACAGGAAATGCTTCCACACTCTCTCTCTTCTCTAACTCTATCTCCTTCTTATTCTGCTTCTCTATACTTTAAGTACGGAAACAAGCGTGACGTTGTATGAATTAAGCATTTTTTCTTTATTTTCATTCAGGTTGACACCTTCACGATAGATAAAACTTTCAATATCATAAACGCAAAGCTATTATTAAGCTGTAACAGTTTCTCAATCGAATCTTATTAGGTGACATCCCCACAAACTGGCCTCTTTCGAGCAGATGCAAGACCCGTCCCCACATCTCTCTGGGTGGCTTCACCATTCATTACTCAGAACCACCACCGCGCCGCTATTAGATGCTATTAGCTCTTGTCCGTTTCTCCTCATATAAATATGATATGCGTAGTATACGCGCATTTATTACTTTATTAGAGACGCACTTGTAGAATACAGTTATATGCTATCACGTTTATGGCACTGTGAGAATGATCCGCTCGTTTATTATGTGTACAATATGTGGAATTGCCGCTCCAATAACGGCTGGCGTAATGTAGACAATAATATGTTGAATTGCTTGTCTTGAATTGCTTTGTGGGAGCGGAAATTATAAGTTAGTTCCTTATTTACCAAGTGTTACTTGTAGGTTGTCCATTTTATGGTTGATCTATATTCTTCTAATTTCTTCCAAAAGTTATAATAATTAAACCTGCGAAACGTTTAACTTCAAAAGTAACACCAATATATAATACGGATTCGCTTTTCATCTCTTTCTACTTTGTAGATTTTTTTGGTTAAGCGTGCAGTGTAGAGTTATCGCGTAAGATAGTCAAGTATTACCCATTAGCGATGGGAGCGTCGATATCTAATGGCATACGAATGCAGCAACATTGTCCTGCACTCATACATCTTGACCGCGGCCTTGTAAACATCCTGTTCAGATCGTAATCGTCTAATTTACGATCTCCTGTCGTCCCACTATCGAGTGTAGGTACTTCTTTTATCCGAGCGAATGCACGATATTATGTGTGGATGGGGATGGGCGAAGACGTGAGCATCGGTCACGAAACGTTGTTTTAGACTGTTAGACCTCACTCGTATTTCAAGATGAAGGTATTTTGAAACAATTGTCTTCATGTCATTGTTGTATTAAAACTATGTAATACAGTAAAGTAACAAGAATGACAAAGACTAAACTAACCTGTTAGTGGGGAAAATGTGAAGTCGTTGTCAAGGATTTCTGCCTTTGAAAATGAGGTTTGCGTCTTTTACTAACAGCACAGATGATGGAGACATTTTTGCAACTAAATCGCAGGAAGTTAGCAGAAAGTTGTCTTTAAAATATCCAAGGTAGAATTTAAATAAGTTTCTTGACGAGGTATGCCTCATAAATAACGACCTCTCATTTTGAAGAAAAGGAAAACGCATCCTAATTGCGTTCGCGTGATCAAACCGTAGCACTCGGCCACGTGCGGAATCCAAAACTGGCATACGAGAAGAATAATTAAGCATAAATTATTCGCAATTCCGCACAGTCAAGGAATAATTTGGACAAGCGCAGAGCCTGGGATTCAGCTTGGGGCGTTTTCAAAACGTCGCCATACCTCTCGGAACTGCTGGTGCGTCAGTAGCTGTCACTGTCTCGCTCTCATGGTAGAGAATAGAAAGGGGCAGGCTATTAGTTTATGGGTCGCGGGACACGTGTTTCTAACTGGCGTGCTCCGAGCGTGGGAGACGGCCCGGGGTGTTGCAAATCTGTTACGTTTTGTACAACATTATAGGCGGTTTGCTGTTACTCTGTTAGACATTATGGACATGCGAGTTAACAATGCCTCCACGAATGGCCTGTGCGTGCATTTTATTGCAGTCTTGTCCTTTATGATATATGAACCTAAAAATATATATCATGTACCGCGGATTGGTACGTTTAGTGTTCGGTTATTCAAGTAAAAGTCATTTTATAATAAATAGATACAAATAGGTTCTAAAACAACTTGGTTAAAGAATAGTTATTATTGAAAATGTGCCCTTTTTTTCTCGGAATCACTATTTACGTTTTGTAATGTTAAAGGCATTTGCATAATTTTTCGTAAAATGTTATTTGATTTATTTTGCCTTTTAATAGTAGCCCCAAAAATCACGCATTTGGATTCTGGCTTCGTTTCTCGTTACACACGAATCTACTCGTATTTAGGGTGAAAAGTGCGCACGTGTCGGGCAGATGTCCCTAACGCCACATCTGCCTCACCAAATACCCATACAAAAACACCCTCCAAATTAATTTTTTTTACTAATTGAAGCGACCGACGCTATTTTTGTACATCTAAAGAGATTAAAATGCAGCTTTCAATGCAGTTGGGATAATACAACCCTACCAGTCGACGTCAACATTTATTATTGTTGGAACAAGGTATAGTAATTGACACATTAAATATTTTTGTAATTCATAAAAACTGTGTTCTACTAAAACTATATTAATTATATAACTACAATCATTTGTCACATTTTTTTTAATAAAAACATGAATGGGTTATATCTTCCATTAGTTGACTTCAATCTTTACTTTTAAAGCCTTAGTGCTAATGATTTAATCGTTCTAACCTTAGATATCAATAACATATTCCATGATCTGGAGCGCCATCTATTAGCGAATGATATACTCGTACATAAGTACATCTAACTATAACAGTTTACTTATTTGTAACGCTTGTATTGTGTATCAATTTTATCATTCTGTATCCCTTCTCCAAATGTCATTTAAATTATACCAAATCATCCTTGCGGCGGAAGGTATTTAAAAATGTACCAAAACTTTTCTCTTCACGTACTTATATAATACAATACACATATTCAATAAAAAAAAAATTAAAATAGGAAACAAGGCAAAGGCTTAAAGGTAACACTTTAAGCGTAAAAAATGAACCACGTAACCCAAAAATAAGGTGTGTGATAAAAACCGGTATGCAAAGCGATTCTATTTCGAAGTGCTTTACAAACACGACAATACGAGTAACAATCGCGGACTATGACATCAACTTTTTGTGCTAGAGAAAGTTACCATCGATATAGGTACATGCAAGTGTATGTTTACTATGGTATACACCCATGTGGTCAGGTGGGCTATCAATGTCTGAGATAAAGTGATGACAAATATTAGCATCGATAAGTTATTAGCATGTTCATCAAGTACCTAAGCTTGGTCTTAAGTCCATTGATTTAAAGAAGATTTTGAGAAAAAATGTATTTTATTTGTCGCTTCGCTTCATAAACTGTTGCGTGAATAGTGCGTATTAGGAAAAGTTTAGCCCATTATTTTCTTGTACAATTCTAATAAAATCGACGATTTTTTAATAAGGTCAGTATTTGGTAACTTTTAGAATTATACGTAAGATTTACTTATGAGATCAGTACATAATATTTTATTGATTCAGAAAGCGTGACCAATATTTCTTTAGATACCCTATATCATGCAGTTGGATTTTCAAAATATGGTCTCAGCTGTGACCTCAAACTCGGTGTTGCATATTTGTATGATATTCTGCTTTATGACGTTCCGATTGTAAATTTATTATTTAAGACCAAGAGTCCGCATTTAAAATTATGACTTCATGCATTGACTTATCGAAGAGAGTCAACATTTTTGTAAAGCAGACATTTTCTTGTTTTCGTATTCTTTGAGGCTATTTTATTTGTTTACAAATAGTATCGAGGTGTTGCCCCGTAATTTTAAATAATTAATTACACAAATATTTAGTTAACACTATTTGTAAAGATTAATAACCAATGCTTTCTCATTTATGTACAAGATTACCGAAACCATTAACGTTATTCACAACTTTAAATAACATGACCCAAACCGTTAACATCAAACATTGAGATGCCAGTGACAGACAATTAAACCACAATTATGTGACGATTGCAATATCAGATTCGGGCCTGATACGGCTTCTATCCTATTGGAGGTTGGATGTGGGTGTCTGTGAGTTGCAGTGACCTCTTAACATTAAGCGATTTGTACCTTCATTTAAGAATTAAAAAAACTCGTTATAAACCTAATAGTCAAGTTCTTGTCATAACAGAACCTTACCTATTTTGTCAGTGGCTAACGATCCCGTACCATAGCATCACGAAGTCACAATATACCCATTAAGCCGTTGTTGTTATGAATAGTGCACATTAGTGAAATACGAGGGACCTTGGCCCGAATGTGCCCCGCTCGTGACAAGAACATAGGTAATCCGATTAAAACCACTCACGACTAAAACAAACCTTTTGGCAATACTAGTTGGCTACTGGATAATAGCAATGTAATGAAGCCATATTGTTTTGAGGAGGTGAAGAATTTATTGACAATTGTTTAATAACTTTCGAGATGAAACAATTGCGCCAATATCAGCGCCTTGCTCTTAACTTAAGCCGCTGAATTGTTTAAATTATTGACTAATAAATACTGTTTTGTTTATGAAAGTACTTTGTTCAATATCACTTGGTAATAGTAGTCATAATTATATTGTTCCTAAGTTGCAGCTTCGAAATTCGCGAAACTTACCTAGTATTTAAAGGTTATTAATGTTACCTCCATTGATCATCCATAATGAGTATCAATCAAACATCGTAAACCACAATTTGTTAGAGCGAAGGTTGTGTAAATACATTTAGCATCAGTTATTAGCTTATTGTTTAAGACACTGTACGTGTAGGCGGATGCTCGATTGCTGTCGAATTTCGTTAAGTGGAACTTGTACTCCCACTTCTGATAATGTTCTCGTACTAACTAATAAAGTCGGTGCATATCTGGGGACTTAGTTAAATCCAAAAGCGAATGGCAGGTTTATATTTATACATATTATATCATTGTATTGATGGCCAACATCAACCAATTTATAAAAATATATATAATACATTTATAAATATTTTAACAAAAATTATATTTATTTACGATTGGATGTAATAATTATGCTAATACAAACTTAAGAACCTACTATTATAATTTTCAATAATAGAAATGTTTCTAAATTAATTCATGAAAATATTGTAAATTTATATTCTCTTTAATAATAATATATAATATATAGTACATTCTATATTCTTGCCACTGTATATAATATTATAAGAAAAGCGTACAGTAAGCGCGATGCACGATGAAATTTTAATAAAAAAATTGTGTAATATTTCAATCCGCTAATAGATTCTAACTTGGGTCAAATAAATTCCATGGCTCATCTACCCATCATAGAACAATAAGCGAATGATTGCATTTCATTAAAATAAAATATACTTTGCATTGCCCAATGAACCAACAATAGAGTTTAGTGAAAGTCATAATGCATCATTTGGAATAAACAATAACGTTCCAAACAATACCAATAGAACAAATCTTATTCAGAGATACAATAAATTTTTTGATGGTAGGTACCTACTTCATAGAAAGTCAAGAGTTAAACTCGACAATGACCGTGGTCATATAGTAATAATGGCTCTCAATCTGAACCTGTAATTACCAAACCAATGACAAGACATCTCGTGTGAGCAACAGTTTAATACTCATAAGTTTATTGACTTGTGAAAGATACTAAAAACTTGCAGTTATAAGAAAGTAAAACAGCCACAAGTAGAACAATACCCAATCAATAATAAACGGTTTCCATAAACGTTAGTTATGGTCGCCAATAAAACAAACACTCCCATGTACGAGGAATGTCAAGATAATAAAATAAACAAAACACCGATCTTAATTGATTTGCAAATGACGTGGTAATAAATATTTGGCATATTTTTGCGACGCCCATATTCTCGGAATGATTTAAGTGCCTTTCGTCATGGCCGTTGCCCCGTGATCACGATATAAAAATTAATAATAACTACTCAAAACGTTCCTGCTTTGTTAAAGGACCGACGGCTTAACGTGCCCTCCAAAGCACGGATTTTTTTTAGGTACTCTTCAAATATATCATTAAATTTTTAATACTTAGTGAAAGCGGACTTGAACCTTAAAATATTATAGAATTATAGCTTAACAGATACGTATTTATGCCATAAAAGCGAAACAATATTGAGCATCCAAGAATGTGGTAATGATGAGTCGAAAGACTTTGAAAAAATTAATTAGCAAGTGAAAATGAAACGGACAAAGTCATATTGTTTCTTTTGTAAACATTGCAACGCCTTGCAGAAAAGGATTGAATTATCAAGAATGAATTCGTATTAAAAGCTTGATTGCACTCTGACAACCACAGTGAATTACAATCTTGAGATCGTGAACAGAATTTTAATCGTTCACTCTACGCCGGAGAAAGTGAGAGTGACAAACAAACGAATGTATTAAACATTTTTGTTAATGGAGTAGCCTTAATAAAAGCAGAAAATGAAACCTAAGATTATATATTCGTTCAGCGTGCTTTAGAAGGTTTTAAATTTCTCTCAATAACCTTATCTCGTTTATTTGGATGTTTGCAAATATTTCATGTGATTAAAATAATAGATCAGATAAAACTTGACACATGACTTTTTATTAGGTTTTAATAACGGCACACAGCCACAAAATTAAACCTATGCCACATTATGAAGCCTACAATATCCACAAAGTCACAATAGTAAATAATGAATTGGAAGTTTATTTATGTGATTGCCAGGCTTAAGTTTGCATAGCATCAATGACAGTTAATCCGAAATCTCGTATGTTCAAATAGACTTGTCAGCAGATACTTAATCTGGATAGCGTAGGCGAAGCAATCTGAGAACAGACGCCAACGAGCAAGACATTGGACAAGCGTGAATAATCCGCAACCTTACCGCGGCGTCTTGTCCAACAAAGAACAAGTAAACGACAGGCGACGAAAATAGGCAATTCTTCGATGCAGATGTAGAAATAAACCAAGTTGTTTAGGTACTCGTAAATAATGATAATTATAATACTAATGGCAACCCCAAAGCTAGGT
>DWQL01000763.1:0-13541 GCA_018231265.1 Noctuana haematospila | reverse complement strand
CCGCCGCGCGCTCAAATCGACGACTCAGTCCTGCCAATTCCATGCAACTAAATGGAGTTACGACAAAGTGATTCATTTAGCGCAGTTTGGACGAATAAAACTGACCGTTTCCGAAAGTCTGAGCTCGTTAAAAGCGCGGCCATTGATGGCTATTGATGAAATGTCCGTTTCTGTAACGAGCGCACTGTAGCCGCATCCGTCAATGACAAGAGTTGCAAGCATGTCACTCTACTTTACTTTGCCTACGACTGTTCATACCTTTTCGTTAACATTTTCTGCAGAAATGTTAAATGTATTTCTGCGCGAAATGTGGAGTTTTTATTCCTTTGCATTTTGCTTCCTTAAGAAAAAAGTAAATAAAGTTGCTGCATCGAAAATGGAAAGCACTTTTAAAATGAGCAACAAGATTTGACAATGCACCAGATTTCACTAACTACTTAAAATATTTTTATGTAAAGAGATACTCGTACCTATAAGTGTATAATTAAACATGTAACTGCATATTTATACACCTGAGCTGATGCGTACCCCTCCGTCCGAGAAACAAGAGTTTAAATTTAAAGTTTAAACTCGTAGTTAGGTAATAATCACAATTTTTTAAAACATCATTGGTGTAATTTTATCACGTAATCCTTGATCGAATTTTTGTTAAAGTACTTTTCAATAAGCGATCTTTCGCAATTTTTTATACTGACCCCAAAACTTAACATTTGATTTCTTTATCACATCCTTTATATATTTATATCCTTTATATTGCACAGGTAGGATGATGTTGATGTGAGATTTGGCTTAAGTTTAGTTAAGTTTTTAATAGTGAAGAAGAACAGATTTTTTGTTTTACTTAATAAATAAGGATAATTATATTTGATAAGTAAAACAATAATTTAAAAATATTTAATGGTTGCACGCCGTTTGCTAACAGATGGAGCTACAGGTCACTGAAAACATTTAAAATATTTAAGTAAATGACTGACCCCATCGACTGACATTAAAATAAAACAAAACTAAAGATTTTTTTTGATAAAATACTTTAAAATGACAGTACATAAGTATTATGTGTTGTGTAGTACATAATATGATTAGAAAATATGTATACCTACTTAGCACTTGCATAATACTTAAATGACACTCGTATATTAAAGTCCGTCTCTGTAATATTATATAGTGATGTAAAAACTACAAAGATTAGTAGGTACCTACGTAAAGTAAGGACTTTGGTTTTTTAGTCATCAAGGAGATGAGGACAAGTAATTGAAGAGAGTGATTGTAATTTTTCTAAAATAAAAAGATTTTCTTACACACATCTGCACAGAGTTCGTCACAATAAAGAAATGCTCGCTAATTAATTAAGATCCGTCGTGTTCTCCTTGTGTGGGTGTGGCCATTCTTTCTGTTTGCCCACGAAGGGAAAAAGAAAGTTAGATTAAACGCGATTCATTGTCCAACCATTGTAATACAGTCAGCACCAATGTGGTCGCGCAAGAGAAAATAATTGATTGTTTTTCAGATACGTATTTATTTGACTGGTTTCTTTGACTGGTTTATTTGACTGGTTTATTTGACTGGTAATACTTAAGTATTACCTTAATACATTTGAATTTCGATTTCAGGTTAAGATAGTTCACGACATTTTATCCGGTAAGAACATCTTATCCACCAAATTTTCTTTATTTGAGTAATTTAGGTAATCTTGTATTATTTGATGAAGGTGAAACGAAATTGTCGAAAAAGCAATTTGCAATCGACCATTGGTTCAAAGGACCGAATCTCGTAAGGTTCCAGGGACGGTCTATTAAAATTTGAAACTTCATTTTACTGGATAAATTGCTTCTTGACTTTCGCTATCTTCAAGATAAATACATAACAGTCGGTAATCTGGGACCGCAAATAAACTTAAAGATGAAACATTTCGCCAGGTTTATTTTACCGTATTTTATATTTACTAAAATTGTTTTTGACAAAGTTTAAAACATCAAAAAGAGTTTATATTAAGTACTTAGTATAAGTTTAAATATTATCTAATAGACATTATGGATAACTTACGATTTTTACCATTACGAAATGACGAACGATTTAACATACATTTGAGGCATCGTAGAACAAATTCTGCAATAACAACTCGGATTTGTATCAGCCGATGAATAAATTATAAATACATTTAGCGGCGCACGTTTCAAACCATTTCTCTTCTTACTCGGCTAGCCCATTTGCAGATCTCCAAACGGTGCCATTACTCAGCAATAAATTGGCATTTGCGCCGTCATACATAAATTACACGAAAGCGCACCGAAAACCAAGTTCCTTCGTAGTCACTTTTTTGTGTAGCTCAGTTACTTTTGCAATATTTATTACTTAGACTTTTGTACAATACAACTTTTTGGTTTGGTTTGTTCGTAAGTAATTTTAAAAGGTAAGGCTCCTATAAAATATTCTGTGACACCTTTTTTATTTCCCATAAACGACTACAAATTTAATTTTGTTACGAATTAACTTTTCAACAAACAGTAAATTTTATGAATTATATATTATTTATACTCAATTAAAAATGCCATTACAAAATTGAACCGTGCATTTGTCAATAATATAGTATACCTAACTTACTGTGGTTTTTGTCATTGCCTGCTAGTATTAGTAAAAAAAAATTACCTTCCGTGCAAAAATGTTTGCCTTGGCATGAATACGCAGCAAGCTATATACCTACCTCGCGCTTATTAAGTAATTTTCAAAACAGCCACGTCGCTTTTAATAAAGGCACGTTCTTATATGAATCGCTCGTGGTCTTACTACTAATGAAACTCATAAGCATGGTTCTAACACCGGGCCATTAACAGCTCCCGATTGCTGTTCGAAGGGAAGAGTCCCCTCTGTGGCAATGATTCCTCATTTTATAAGGTGCCATTAAACGCTAACTTTTATGGCACCTTGTTAAAAGAGAGTTAATTGTTTAATATAACATAGAATAGGTATCTCTCTACCTACTTTCATAAAATATTTTCTATGCTGGTACCTAGTGTTTCATAAATTAAATTGAAATTATGTAGTCGGCATATACTGTAGAGAAAACACTTGGGTATTATATTGCCCAAATGGTCTTAGAAATACCAAGTACCAATTCCGACTATGACTATGATCTTTTCATGTCTGGTAAGGTTTAAGTTGGTAAGACCATACTGTTCATTTTTCGTCAGAAATACCCAACAAATATTTTGGTGTTGACAAAGTAACTTGTATAAGAAGTAGTAATATGAAATTGTAAACTTGTATAAGAAAAAGTGTAAGTAGAAGTCGTAGAATTCTTGAATTCAGTTGACTAGGTAAGTATGAAAATTAAAAAACACATAAAGCTACACATTTATAGCCAACACAGATAGGTTGCAATTGTAGGTAACAAATTCTAGGTACATGCATCAAAATTGGAAATAGGCTATCCAATAATCAACAACACTACAAAGAAACCAGGAACCTCATTGAATTGTAGAATGGCATGGTGAAAATAAGGCCTTAGTGCGGCGCCGACAGTCCAACGACTGGACTATCGGTCGTAGCATTTGGTCTGTATGACACCGAAACGAACGGAAATTAAACCGCAGTTGATGTTACGCGGCGTCATAGCTACGCGATAGAAATTATTTAAAAAACTAATCCGAAAAATAGCTAAGTGGAGTATATTAATACAACTAAATGCCTACTTTAAGTATAATGCACCAATTTTTGTATAGTGCCCAGCAGTGGTATGTAGGTAATATAAAAAGCTCATTTGAGCGACCATGACGATTTTTATGAATAAAAACAGGGTGCAAGAAAATAACTTTGTGAATTACCTATTCTAATTCCAACAGGCGCAGATATTATAGATAGGTATATCTCCGATAAAATGTCCATTTCAATTATTGGAATACCTCAAAGGGATGAATCTATCTCTGCCTCTCTTGATCTTCGAATTTCCAATATTTATATAGGCACCATTACATAAATATCTATAAACAACAACCTTCAGATGATACAAGAAGAAAATAGCAAAATACCACGAAACATATTTTCATATGAATACGTAAAGAGTAATGACATTATGATCCTGCAGATTTAGCAATAAGTATTATATGTATATACGAGTATAAAGGAGAGGAAACTTTTATTGAATAAATATTTCCCGTTCGATAATATGAAGAAATGGTAGACCAGTTAAACAAATCTCAGTGAGACGTCTTCCAACTTCAAAGTTTGCTTAATACTTTAAACTGGTAATGAAGGCATTAAGGCGCGTTGAATGCATAAGGAATGAGCTGCCGCCACAGGCCCCTATATAATTAGCCCCTTTATTACATTCCTTCTACATATTTTTTTAAGAGTTTGCAACGATTGCGAATTAAAATCAGTTTAACAAAGACTCTAGACTTCTGTGCATTTTAAAGCTAAAGCACAATTCTCTTTTTAGACCCATTACCTAGCTACGCTCTTGTTATCTCGTTTTTCTTGTTTCGTGTCGTGGTACTCGTAAGTTTTCAGGCCTATTTTATTATTATACTTATTACTAGTATCTATGTCAGTCTCAGCCTACAATACGATACAACTAGCTTTATTTCGTACTCGTAGGTACACATTGTAGATAGGTTTTTGAATCCTAGTCATCTGGCTAACACAAAAAGTACAGCGATGTACCTACCTATCGATGTATGCAGCGAGTAAGACTTTAGTCTATTGACCTAATTAGTTTAATTACTGAACACCGTCAAGGATTCTTGTAGGTCATACAAAATTTAAAGTTATTAGTAACATGATTACATTAATACATAAATTTCTTAAATATAAGTTCTTAAATTTATTGGTTAAAATAGGTAATTATTTCTAACTCTTAAGATCATCTTAGGATATAGGTACATAATAAAGTGTAAAGTTTGAAGGTTCTACCAAATACTTAATATCAACCGTATCGTACCAATCACTTTCTCAGCTGCCGACATTCATTGGTAAAATTGGCTTATTAGTATTTTAAGTAAGATTACCTTGTATTTTAATTAAGCTGATGTTAGATTACCATTTTCTTATTCAGTAGGTGTTTAGTATTAACACACAAAACGTGCACGACTGCTCTCACGAGAATTTCCCAAACTAATTCGATAAAATCAAAGGTTGGTTGATTTTGGTATCGTGTTGTTTAATCTCCATTGAATGGCTTCCATTCTTGTTAAATAGCAGTTTCGATGTGGTAACAACAAAACTTTGTTCGTGCCTGCCGATTGAGCAATTTTATACATTATCACGAGTTAATGACTTATTTATATACCTATAGACATGTATTACAATAGGTAGCTGTAGATGGTGGAAAGCTGTTAAGCACAAATGTTTCGTTAGGATTACTTTGTTAAATAAGGTTGTGTTGGGAACACGTTAGTTTTAAAAAAACTAATTTCATAAATAGTATGCGTCACAGTTCACTCTTTAACACTCACACAATTTAATGACATTTTCCAATAGTGACAGATATATAATAAGAGTATAAAATATCGATGCAAGAATTTTGTTAAAGTCCTTTATATATTTATATTTGGCATACTTTATAAAAGAAATTTCGAGGTTGAAATGCAAAGAGGTACATTACCGTCATGATTGATGTTCGTTCATTATCTATAAGTAAATTTATTCAAGGTGAAAGGGCGGTAATAATGGATAACCATTACCACGTAGAATCAGGTTTCGTGTACTTTAACAAAATCTTAAATGTAAACGCAAAATAAAACAAATACCTATCTATCTAGACTTGTTTTGCGCAACTTTCTTCTACGGTTAAGTAACGTTTTTGTGTGTATTAAAAAGAAGATAGATAGAAATTTAATTATTTAATAATTTCTTTAGTTCAAAAGTTAATCCGAATAGTGCCGTTGTGCCCAGCTCTGGGATATTTGATCTAATTCCTACTTTCTGCTCTAGATATGGGATATGTAGCAATGCAGCAAAATTGTAATTAGGTACATATTTTTTTAAGCATTGATACTTAAAAATATAACAATAACAAACGCTCATTAGTGCAAATCGGTTTTGCATTCGAATGGCGGTACTACGTTGGCACATTATCTTTACTTAGACTGTTAAAATCAAAACCTCTCTCACTTTTGTCTCACCAGAGCATAGTCATTAAAAATCCACACGTGGAGCTTCAAAGGAAAATCTTTGAAAAAAAATCGTTAGGTTAGCAATGTAAAACTGTTACTTGCTGTCATAGTGTGCACTTTTTTTACTTTCTGCACTTTTTTAAACTTATATCAAGGGTTAAATTTCCGTAACTATGTCCTGTAACTTGTAACTATGGAATAAATTTGTTACCTATATAAAATTCAGATACCGGGTTAAGGATACCTGGATATTATAGGTATATACATTAGTTAAAGCGACTATTTCAGTCCTCATAAGTAGCAACGGTAGGTAAGCAACAATATTATAACCTCAGATAGGACGTCTTTTCTATGTGACGACGGACGTAGATGCCCATGGATTGCAGTGACCACTAAACATCAGGCGTGCTCGTTTGCTACTTATAAACGATGCAAAAATATTTCATTTTTTATATAAGAACTCCTCATAAAAAACATTATGTAATTACTGTAAGTTTTGCTTACACAATAATTATGACTTTAAAAAAAAACAATTTATAGAAATTTCATGTCATTATTTCACCTTTGTGTCGTAAGTAGGTACTTTAGTCTAACCCACAAAGGTACCATTTATATTTTACGGAGTACAACGTTAGCTGGCTATATTCTAGCCGAGCTGTTTTAAAATCCATCAAAAACAGTACATGTAGAGGATAAATCCTCTAGTGGGTCCACACGCGGCCGGGGCACTGTCACAAGATCCCTCCCGTTAGCCGCGCGTTAATAGGATCAAACCGGGCTTTATTTGGGACCTCCGCGCGATTTCACCTAACTTATCGAATTTGCAAATCGGCTTACACCTCGTTAACCATATTGTATGGAGTATCTAACGCCAGTTCTATGAAGGCATGTGACTTTGCTGCGCAGATCATTAAATGGATTAATAGAGATCCTAGACTAGCTTTGTTCAATTTTATTATATTATTATATCTCTATGAAATTAGGTACATATTGTTATTTCGAGTTGTAGAATATTATTTAGGTAGGTATACTATTAATTCATTTGTTTAATTTTTTAAAGTTACTTAGATTATGCATATACATAGATATATATTCATTTAATCAAAATAAAACTCATTCAAACTAACAAAAGAACATTTTCACTGAGTTATGAAATATAGAATACAGATTCAAAGAGCGGAATGAAAAGGCGACGCGTTGAATTGTAGAGCCAAAGCAATCCTTTATGAATGTAATTTTGCAAAATCCTGATACACACCGCATAAAACTATCTCGTTGATGCATAATGTAGAAGAATAACAATGGTGATGCAAGCAAACAATTTTAATTGAAGTGGAAAATAGACGAAAACCAGCCCCGCTTAGTCTCTTAAATTATTAACCTCGGTAAGGGCGATACGTAGAAAGGTTCTGTCTTGTTTACGCGTTAAGGGAGGAAGGGAAGGGAACTTAATACCCTATATCACTGTCGGGGTAATACAAACTAGCGGGTCACAACCTTTTCCACTAAATTACGTATCGGCACATGGGATAATCCGAACTAAGTTGAATAACACTGGAACGACGAACTAATTCCGTAATAAGTGCACTGAATTAATAATGTCGTGTAGTGTATGAATGTAGTGTAGTAATATGATGATTGTTCATGTTAGCATACAACGAAGCGCATACTGTAGTGACAGTCTATCAAATGCAAACATGATTAGAATGAATTATGAAATTATGAGATCTGCGATTTATTTACTGTGAACAGTAACAGACTGTGCCTATGAAATATATTTGTTTGGATTAACCGACTGGTCTAATGAGGATAGAGGCAGATTTAATTATACTTTCCTATATTTATTATCGAATTTATGAATGGAAATAATGAATCATCCCCTAAATAGGTTAAATGTAAACCCTTCCCTTCTCCGCTACGGTTTGAAGTATGAGGGGAAATTTCATTCAATTTACAAACCTTGAAACCCCTTTTACAGCAAATTACTAAAACAATATATTTCTTAAAACTCATCCTCTAAGCAGTCAAAACAGTAGGGTGTATATATAATATGTATAAATACCCAGTAGATATATTTATGTATAATTGAAGTGAAAGTTTGAATAATGTGAAAAATTTTGTACAGTAATTACTTGGAACGTTAAAGTTAATCGTAATAAACTTATAATATACACGAAAAATTTAAGGAATTGATCAAGTTGAAAATCCCATATTGTACATGACAGCTATAGGCAACTAAAATATAATTTAAACCGAGCGACGCCGCGGGCAAAAGATACAGAATTCAAAACCTCAATATCTATGAATTTTGCAGCTTCAATATGCTGTTTTTAATTTATAAATATTAAAATTACAAATAGATTATACAGATTGACCATTGTAACATTGGCAAATAACATGAATAAATTATGAGGTTACCTATTCCCGGCCCTTCGAGGGTTGTGTGTGCCGCCGAGGCTTTAATGGTTACGCACGACACCTAGGCCCGTCGTCTTGCGTTAATAATTAATTTTGGTGGATACAATCTTCTAGAAAGAAAACCTACGTCGTTTTCGTCTTTGCTCTTAAGTAGGTCCATGAATGTAAAAAAACAAAATTTAATTATACGAGTAGGACTAACTGATAATTACTTTGTTTAAGACGAAATTTAGTTAAAAGTCGTTAGGACACGAAATAATTATTCAAAAAGACGGCCTAGACTTGAAAGATTAATGGTTGACTTATTAGGTATGACGTATGTAAGAAAAGATAGAAACAGAATAAAAAACCAAATTTATTATACTTTATATATTTTTCGATTTGCATCAAAATCGGTTCATTCAAACTTCGGGCAAAGTTATAACACTTTTTGCACCGGGGGTTCAAAATAGTTGAGGGTACAAGAAAAGACACCTGTTTTTAAGCGTTACTTAACTAAGTCCCTACCCTTATTCACTTAGATAAATAAATAATTAGGGAATTATAAATTTACGTTCCGACGATTTCTCTATGATTCCCCTCACAGACTAGCGCGGCCAGATTTCTGTTACCCTCAAGGCGACCGTTACGCGCGAGTGCCACTTACACGATACAACTTATTGAATTATTTATCGGAGCATCCACCTTATTGGATTGAAATATCGCAACTTTATTTCTCGTAACAATCCTATTATAGACCTAGGGGATGTCAATTAAAAAATAATACAATGCAACCCTTATTTCTGTGTGTTGAAAGTGGAGCCTGTGATCTTCATAAAATTTTGATTTGACCCTATTGTACTATAAACTGATCCGAACCGTCTTAAAACGTCCTTTACGTGCCTAAACCCATAGCCCTCTCGAAACCACAACCTTTGCCGTGCGGTCACTCACTCGGTGAAGGATAAAGCACTCAATTTTGTAGTAAGATATTTCGGACATTTTTCGCATTTTGCTACCCGAACCTTGTGCACAAATAACTTGCTATTGAATACCTACCTGAATGGCTGTCTATAAAAGTTTAAAAGCGAAGTTTTGATGTAGTGTAAAGTATTCAGGCGTACCAAGAAATTTGGGAAATCTTTTTCGTAACCGGTACAGAACAAACAGTCCGTACCATTTGTCTTTATTTTTTTAAATAACATTTTTTACATTAACCAAGTAATGAAAAAATTTATATGATAATAGTGCGACTCTCGATAGTTTTTTTAATAACTATTCTAGCAGATTTCTAATAAAAGTTTATACGTTTCGTAATGAAATTTTAAAGTAAGCCGTTAAATTATATTAAGTTACATGAAGAGTTACCTACTTTAGTAAAATTGGAGTATTTGCCTACTTACTATAAAATAACACGCACTGGGGATCAGAAATGTCTTGCGTCATCTAAGATTAGTAAAGCAATAATGTTTTCTCAGCCAATGTGTGAGAATACTTAATACCATTTATTGCTCTACTCAGTCGTATCTGTGCTATTAAATTCTCCAGAAATGTCAAATAAAACGATGGGATCGATTTCGCATAAACGATAGACGTGGGTGGGGCTTGCAAGTGAACGTGGTGTCTTATTTATTGAGGGGGGGGGATACTTGAGAATATTCACTTTTTTCACTCTCATCATCGTTGGTGCCATATACTAAGACAATTACACAAAGACACAGACCGTATATAGTACACCAGGCGGGTATTTTTTGGGTATACACGAGAGTTTGTCGCGATTTAACGACCAACACGCGCATGACGAAGAACCTAGAAACGGTTCTCGAAAATACACGAATAAAATCTTTCACATTAATGAAAATTATTCAAGATGCAGACGTAAATATTTATGTGGAATATCCGGAATGTTGAAACTACGATATTCTAACAATGTAATGTTAACGTGGGGATAGTTGCTGAATATTCCTGAACCAAAATTCAATTACAAGTTTTGGGCGTGAGTGACCATCAGATTAAGGGTAGACCCCCAGATCGAAATTAATTGGCTCATCCAGATATTGTTGTAGCCGAGAACCCTCATCTCTCAGGATTTATGTTTTATTGAACAACATAGAAATCTGTAAAGTGAACATTTGTTTTCTCTTCACCACCCGAAGATTAAAGTACAATATTTCAAAAGCAAAATCTTTAAAGTTATAAATTGCATATAGCCTACATTAAATATGTATTTGTTTACACGTTGTATGCTGTTCATAATTTTCTGTAAACTAAATACCATGTGAAATATGTAAGTGTTTTCTATTCAGGTGTGCAAAGGGTGCTCCCGTCCTAACATGCCCTATCACGGCTGCTATCATCCTACACTTCCAAATGAGAAAAATAAAACTTATAACAATAACAATAATAATTTATCTAATAAGAAGAAGAAATAAAGCTGTCAGTGTTATTTACGAGTAATATGTTACACTTAAGTTCTACGCACTAACTGTTCGTTAGAAATGCTTTCTCGGGGACACTAACCAGAATAAGTATTGAGATCATAACAATAACGTGCACATCTTATGAGACATGATTATGTACTATAACAATAATGTAGATACGAGTACATTAAACTTACTTTACGTAGCTCTGTAACTTAGAAAAAGCAATGAAGATTTCAAGTTAGTACATTATTATAATTCCGAAGTTGTATCAAGCAAATCTGAGCTTCCTTTGAATGAGATGAAAGACAGATAGCTATAGTTAAATAAGTAAACGACCAAATTTAGGTTGATTAAGTATGTAATAACTTTTATTAAGTATATGCAGGGTTTATGAAGATTTTGCTTTCGGTTACCTATGGAAGTAGAATGGATTGAGAAGCACATATAAAGGAAATTTTATGTAGTTGTGATCTTTAATTTTGTAACTGACATTTATATTGTTTTCGTAATGTATTGTCGTTGGTAATTTCATATTACTGCACCGCAAGAATAAGATTACTGCTTGTGAATGTATTTTTGCAAAATTGAAATACGGATACGTATCAGAAATAGGATTCCAAAACAATTGCATACATAAACTGAAATATTGCATGTTTACGGCCCGACAATATTATTGCGTTAGTCTGAGCACATTTGGAAGTGAAATGGTTCGATTTTCATCGAGCGAGTAGCACGAATGTCGCGGAATTCTGCCTATATGATATCTATTGTTGTTAAGGAGCTTACTCCACTGAACTCTATCTATCTATACATAATGTAAGTAATCAATGTTCAATATACATAAAAAACCTTGTGTTTTTTTTAGCTAGACAGCAGCATCAACGTCTAACGTCATGCGTGTTAATGTTACCTCTCCCTTCTTTACGGATGTTGCATAAGCTTCTTTGTCTCAAAGATTGCATGTGCCATACAAGATTGCGTGCGTACAAGGATATCCGACGTGTGACTAAAACAAATAATGTTAAATAACGGTTTTGCATTTTTTGTGCGTTCTATCTAGAAATAGGTCCACGTGACATTGAGGTAAAGTAAAATATATGTTTTTTTTTCAAATGTATATTTCCTGTAATAAATTAAAGTGCAGTGTGTATTTATTTATCTGTGTTTTCATGTAGGGCGTCCGTTGTTGCAGGTATAAGTAGACCCCACATTCAATCGCTGAGGGATCTACTCGTATAAATGATGCGATAAGTCACCCGGTTGCGCGGTTCACGAACGGGACCTCTGCAGAGGTGAAAGTAGTGACTGGACTGACTTGACTGAACTGACAAGGGTGTACCGAGGGGGAGAGGGAAGGGGCGGGCAGCGGCCCCCTTTAACTGAGATATTCCTAAACATAGTTCTAGGCTAGGTAGGCTAGGCATAGGGTATTTTTTTACATTTTTTATTGGGGAAAATTTCTTGGTTCGTTGCCCTACGTTGTAAAAGTTTAAATGATGAATTTAAATTTCTGTTCCGCTCTGAGTGTTGCTTTACTTGTCTTATGTGTCCATGGAACCCACGATACAGGTAATTGTAGTGGGAGGCTATGAATGTAAAGTGTCATTTATTATTACTTATTCGTTTTATTTTCTCTGCGTACAAAATATCGAAATGCGACTCTACCTGCGTAGTTGATTTTTGTTATTCGGTGTCAGTTTCTATCAGTGTTTATTATCAAACTGTTACACTAACAATAATTTTTACAGTTGATTGTATTAAGTGACATGAGTAACTCCGGACGAAGATTCACGAACATTTTTCAAGGGGATTCACGAGTGAAGTGGCACATCTGTTACCGGTTTGCTTCGCTCCTCTGAATTGTTATAATGGAATTAACGAGCTGGTTATGAACAAACGGCGTCTTCATTTCCAGTAGTCCGTTTATTCGCCCTTTGCCCTATTTCACTCCCACTCAATTTCACTGAATGAAATAATGGACTCATTTGGAAGGTCTACGCGTCGTCTACGGAATATTTTTGGTAGGTGTTACGACGGACGTTTTCCGTTGAAAATACTCTATTAGTCATACTTGCAAGACATTTCCGACGCATTATTTCATATTCTTTCAGCATTAATGATAATGGCAATAATATATATGTGTACGTCTTAATGTCAGAATTATTACTTTTATTCTGCACCTAAACCTTTTTTTTATACATGCCATAGTAGTAGTAGTAAACTTCAAATGTATTTATTAGGCATTTGAAAAATCTAATAAATACTCTTAGAGGGACGTGAAATAACTAACCAGTACTACCTAAATTGAATCCGTTCAAACCTACCTACTCTACTAATAATGGTTTCACAGCATGTTTGAGGTATCTCAAATGTGACCGTATTGCCTGACGGTTACGGTTTAATGTGGATATACATTTCCCAATTCAGGTTTAATTATGTTTAATATCCGAATACAAACCGATTTTACGCTGTCACGCGGACAAAATCCATTCACTAAATAGCCGCCATCTCGTTTAATGGGAGAGGCTGTGTAATCCAATTAATTAACGAACTGAAACTACATGCTAGTTGCACAATGACTCTCTGCTTGTGAAGGACCCTCCAATCGCGG
>DWQL01000762.1:0-13542 GCA_018231265.1 Noctuana haematospila | reverse complement strand
CGACATGGATAGGCCCAAACAAGCGTTTCTAATTCCACATTTTCTCCACCAAGGGTTATGTGGTGGAGAAAGTTTAAAAGGCACCTATAATCTACATCTTAAAACAGAAACGTGTTATTTTATTTAGTTATACTTATAATTATAACTCGCTTTACGAAAACAAAATTACGACTTCAAAATTTTCGCGCACATACTTAATGCGATAAGAGTTATACGATTTCCACATGGATCCGATAATGGCCATGGTCCGATCTGGACCAAATTAAAAGGAGACCACACTATAAGCACCAGCTTTCAAACAAAAAAGGAATCATCAAAATCTGTTTACCCAGTCAAAAGTTATGAAGTGACAAAAAAAAGTCGAATTGAGAACCTCCTCCTATATTGAAGTCGATTAAATAAAAAAAAAATCGCATGGCACAAAATTCGCCCTTTGTTATTATATCAAGAACATTTCCAATACTTTCAAAGCTTTTCTCAAGAAAACAACATGAAAGAATCTTCACAAATTGAGTATAACAGTTTAACCTTAGCGAACAATACTTCATGCAGAACATTGCATGTCGGCAGCGTGCAATTTAACGATAGTCCGTGATGACGGCCCATGATAGCTCAATAGCTTACTAACACATATATCATGCATTGATGGGCCATGGGAATGGTGGCCGGTGGTTGTAAAGTTGCTAGCC
This sequence comes from Noctuana haematospila, assembly GCA_018231265.1. Classification (NCBI taxonomy): domain Eukaryota; kingdom Metazoa; phylum Arthropoda; class Insecta; order Lepidoptera; family Hesperiidae; genus Noctuana; species Noctuana haematospila. Next base: position 12,853 of record DWQL01000762.1, on the reverse strand, counting down.
ATTGTGTGTGGGCAATGGCGCGTGGTGTGATGACCACGGAAAGATCAAGGTTTATTTTCCAACGCTCCAAGCGTTGGAAAATAAAACATTTATATCGTGTGGCGGTTTTTTGTTCGGTGAATATAAAATTGTTTGTTTATTTTCGAAATTAATAAGTTTTTTTACATAGAAGTCTTTATAATAAAATAATTCATTAATTGCGCCATGCTTAAAATGCTACTTATTTTTTTATTTATTGTTAATTATAACGAACTATAAAATTGAACGATTATCAAAAGATGTCATGATATTGTAATAAATTAAGTTGGTCAATAAGTATTAAAAATGGTCATTCATATTTTATATTTATTGTATGCTGTAGGTATATATGTTACATTAAAGTAAGCACAAGACATACAATTAGCATGGACCCAGTCAGGGCGTAGCATTTTACTTAGATATTACATAATAATGAATAGTATTTACGAGAAATTGTACAAATAACGGTATGCAAATAGGTCAAAGTGACATTTAAAAAGACTTATTATTTTATCAAATTAGGCTCTTATTGATACTTGTACAATCATGAACTGTTTATAACTACTTTCATTAAGGAGATATAAAATATACATGACTTCGATTTTTAAATTTAAACTAACAATCCATTTAATTATTCATCCGAAGTGTCATTACTAATTTGCCAACGCTACCAAATGTCAAAACTAGAAATATAACTTTGAGTAACGGTTGCAAAGGCCATTTTCCCACGTCAGCAGTGTGACGTAACTGCTATTGTGGTGACGACAGCAATAGCAGTTTACCCGTAAACTATGATACATGTAGGCATATAGACTAACTTATGCGCGACTTCGTCTGCGTGGATTTCATAATTAATCACGTTGTCCCATACAAACTTTGCCCCCGTTTTTCACCCCCTTAGGGGTACAATTTCGGAAAATCCTTTCTTATCGGATGTCTACGTCATACGAAGAACACACCCTCCAAGTTTCAGGTATCTACGATCAGTGGTTTAGGCTGAGTCCCTTAGTGCTTTTATTTGTTCAATATACTTACCATGAGTAAAATTTTACAGGAGCTTTTGAAAAAATTGTTCAATGCCACGGTACAGATAAAATTAAAAACATGTTTTTCGGCTTTTTCAAAGTAAAATGTTTTTACTAATCGATGTGAAATTAAAGCGCGCATCTTTTTGTGTATTAAAAAGTCATTTTCGGCAAATATGGTAAGTAGATTGAACAAGCACTGAGGCGACGGGTTGTGCGATGATCCGTCAGTCATTCAGGACGAAGGATTTTATAATTAAATATGTATCTATAGAAGATTTTTCTGTATTGTTCTCGTTGACTCACCGCAGCTGACTCATATTCAATATTTAGCAATAACTTTAAGTAGGTACACAAAATATTGTGTTAATCGTTAAAAGCTTTACAAAAAATTTTACATGATATTTAGAAAAAATTGTGTTTTTGATGTTGAAGCTCCGAGAGCCATACATTTCATAATTAAATTAGTATTTAATAGTTTTGTACTTACTATCTATAAAGAATCCAAATTTTAACTTCAAAAGAGGAGGATGTTCTTAATTCGACTGTATTTTTTTTAATGTTTGTTACTTCATAACTTTCGACTGGGTGAACGGATTCTTAATCTTAAGAATATTCTTTTTTTATTTGAAAGCTGATGCTTCCCGTGTCCGTGTCCCATTTTAATTTGGTCCAGTTCTGACAACGGCATCCATGAGAAATCAATTTAAGCCTGTGCGCGACAACTTTGAAGTCGGTTTTTTTCGTAACAGACTCTTGTAATAATTATTTCATTCAGTAACCTAATATTTATGAAACGTCATCTACTTACGTAATATGAATAGGTACTATTTATTACCTGTAGTAATAATTACCTGTCGTAATTAGTAGGTGTGGTAGAAACCTATGGGCTAAAAATGGAATTTGAAATGTTGCTAACAGAATAAATACTTTTTTGTATCAATTACCTAGGTATCGCTTCAGATTCACTGTGTCGCGTCCTTATCTCGCCCTTGACACGGTACCTACTATCAAGTTTTTCGGCGGTCCTTCCGAATCGATGACTAACGCGCCATATTGACCGACAATGAAAAGTCCTTCTGCCTTCTAAAGTAATTTGTTCTTTGGCTTTCTTTATCGCTTGCTGTTACCTACCTACTTTTTAACCGACTTCAAAAAACGAGCAGGTTCTCAATGCCGACTGGATTTTTTTGATGACTTTTTTTATAAGCTGTTGCTTCCCGCGTGGTCCTATTTTAATTTGGTACTGCTGACAATGGCGTCCATGAGAAAACAATTGAAGTCGATTCTTTTGGCAATAGTTATCGTGGTACCTAAGTAAGCTTGAGGGCTTGAGGTTAAGAGAAGAAATAGCAAAGATGCATGCATGCATCTTTGCTATTTCTACCAATGATCATTGATTAGCATAGCATTCATAACACAGCACAACTTGTAGTGACACGGGAAATGTACTGTGTACGGGCGATGTACTGTGTTATTTGACGTACATCGAGTGTATACAAATACCGTCTTATCTATATCTATACTAATATATAAAGCTGAAGTTTGTTTGTTTGAACGCGCTAATCTCTGGAACTACAAGTCGGATTTGAAAAATTCTTTTTGTGTACGATAGCTACATTCATGAGGAAGGTTATAGGCTATCAAGCATTACGTTACAGTTCTTAACGCGGGTGAAACCGCAGGGCATAGCTAGTTTATTATAATATGATCTTAAGATATTTATAAAATAATTTCAAGTTTGGAAAGCGATTTGTCAGAACATTAAATGATTGACCTAGGCTCTAGAGACACTTATCTGCTATGGCAGCATAGCAATTTAGACAGTGGTTTTTGTGTTAGAATGTGGTGGGTTAGACTGTAATGTATTGATGGAGTTACAAGTGTTGTGTGTCGTCATCGACAATGTACGACCGTAGACCTTAAAACCTAACACTCGACATACCGTAATATGCGTCGTGTTTAATGGCAAACCATTGTTGCTCGCTCCGCTCCTTAGAGACGTTATAAACAGTGATTTGTGGTCGGTGCACGCGTTAAAAGTGCAGCATAGTCACATAAATACTGACGCATTTTCTGTAAACTTGGAGATACATTAATGAACTGTAAGTTGTAGACTTAAGGTTCTTATGAAGAAAAAATCTGCAACTATTTTGTTGGTGGGATATACAAATAAACTTAGAAATTTAAAAATAAGGATTAAAGATGAGACTAGAAATTCAGAATAGCTGACGGAGAAATACGAATACAGTACAAAGATCTTATTTAAATTTCCCATCTTATAACGCGTCATGGCTTAAATTAATTTCATTACAATATAGTCCTGTAGCATTTTTGATATAATATGTTTTATACCGTGAACAGAGAAGTAGATACACATGCAAGGGCAAGGAAAAAAAGAATTAAACATTGCTCTCTCCGGGACGCCTTTCGTCGCTACACGTGTTCGTCGGAAGGAAATGGACAATTGACGTCCTGGGAACTAATTCCGTTGCATTCTGGTATTCGTGATGTGAACCGACCGTCCTATTAAAGTATACCCGGACCCGGCTAACACTGGAGAAGCTTTTAGATAAGTGGTAAGTGATTTCTGAAGCTATCTACTAAATAAAGAAATTCTATATTTTTGGAGCTCAGATAAAAACTATTAATAGTATTTTATGTTTATCACAATATTAGAGACTCCATAAGAGCATTTGTTTATTATAACACATATGTGTGAGCAACTGTTAGTTTCACAAGTTTTAGCTATAAACTATAACTGGTGGTAGTGACCGCAATTTCGAAGTAAGCCATAAAAAATTACCATCTGCGCAAATATAAGTTAAGACACTTGACGTGTGGCAAAAGAAACACGGTTTGAGATGGGCAATGAACTTTAAAAACGTTTAGAATTTCAAGAATATACACTGTTTTTTATTGGTGGGAACATAGTCAACACATAATTATGTAAGAGGCATTATGGCGCAAGTGAACGAATTTGAAGCGAAGCAAAAAAGATACGTACGTGAAAATAATTTAACAATTCAATTGGGAAAAATATTTAAAGTGAGGTATTGATATGTTAATAATAAGTCGTAGTCAATTGTTAATTAGTGCACGAAAAAAAGTGTTTCGTTTGTGTGAATAGTAAATTAATATAGATACATTTTAATATATATATTTATCTGAAAGCTTTTAGTAATTCTTATTTGGTAAGAGATAGGTACCTTGAATATTTAAAATACTTCGGTAGATTAGTTAGGTTAGTACATGTCATTGTCAAGTCTCAAGCAAGTATTAATTAACTTCTAAGATTAAGCATCCAATTGAAGATCTAAATATATGTGGGAATGTGGCTATTTAAATTCGTTACCCACTCAAGTGGGCAAGTACTCATAAAACAAAGTACCTACCGTACATTAAAGCTGAGTACGCATTTTTTCGGCACTTACACTTAATATATGGACCATAACTTCTTGAAACTGTAACGAAACCACTCTTAATTTGCGATATACAAATTTGGACCTTAGCTATTAACATAAAAGTTTTCATTTTGAATGACAGGCATAGCGTTTTGCAGTCTATAAAGTGATTTTCATAATTTTTCACGTCCACAAAAGGTTTTAACTACTACTTCAATACTTCTATTACATGAGAAACCATAACTAGATACCATTCAAGTAAAAATACACGATATTTTTAATGATTTCTTATTCCTCAGTATAGTTAACTAATTCTAACATTTGGTAAGAAGTATGTTAAGTAAATTGCACTAGTACTTTCCATTGCGCAAATACAGAAGTTTTAAACAGATACAAGAATAACTGAAATTGTACTTTGTTGTCTAGCCATAAAGTATACTTTTGAACGAATGTGAGTGAGTACGGTGTACAAAATTTTATCTCAAGTAGCTACCAGAAACAAAATAGAAGGTTACGAAATATTTAAATGAAATCGAATTCCCGGTTGTCTTGCAACTTGTCGTGTAGTGTTTATGTGACCAGATCGCAGTTGTTCAATAGTTATTGTTTACAGGAATTCTGAGATTTAGACTCTACCTAGGAATAGCTATAGGATATTATAACTTTTCATAGCACATCACTACATCGATTTTAGTAAACTGTAAACTAATTAAAATTAAAAGTATCCCAAAGGTCTTATTACTAAAATAGTAATTTCTTCCAGACAGTCTTTTAACAAAGTAGAAATAAAATAATACAGGATAAAGAGGTAAAGGTGTGCCTATTCAATACAAATGCAGACGAAGAACAAACTGATATAAAGCCAGTTCAACAAAGACAAGTAGGAAAATTTCAAAAGAATGACAAAAAGTATTCCTTTAATTTCTAAAATTATATACCTAAGGAGCACCATTATGTTAAGACTCTTAAGGTTGACAATTGAATATAATACGCGTTGCAGCAAAGTGAAGTCTATACTAGGTTAATAGGAACAATTGCCATGCATCTTGACTCCAGATAAAGGAAAGATGGTATCACTTATCAGGCGAGCCCTGAATACCAATTGAATGCCACCAGATGTGTCTTTGTCTTCAAAAGCAAAATAATACCAGGTTTCTGAGTCGATACCTCAGTTGAGTACCAATTTATCAACAGTTCGAAAGTAATATGTACTTTAAATTTAATGCCAAATGTCCTGTGAGATTCAAACGGAGTTGCAGAAATCTTCTTTATAGCTAATGACATATTAAATCTCTGCGTATCTTTTTCCATTGATGTAACACTGACATGTAACTCATGTAAATCATGTTGGAGTACCACGGGTTGCTGTGTTCCTATCCTATGTACGGAGTCAGATAGAACTTTGGTACGATTTGCGTTTAGACGTATATGGGACAAAGTGATCACAATCATGTTCTTTTGCTGGTTCTTAAAAAAGTATATTAATATTTTTTGATGTTTCCGAATCATAAATCCGATTGTCTTATACGGTGGTCTACACGCAGTCTGTCTCACTGTTTGGTCGAACCCAAAGTAATAAATATGAATATTGCGTTTCGCGTGGTGTAAATAAACATACATAATGCAGTCCGGTTGTCGAGGAGTTTATTTCAATTATGCAAGAACAACGCACGGGCGCAGCACTTGCATAATAAACGGTTGGCTGCATATGCAATAAAGTACATGCTTTATGCTTTCTTTGCGAGCTTTCTGCTTTCGTTATGCCGGTACTTAAGTTAGCAGGTTCCTTTGCGGCTTGATACTTCTGCAAACCTCAAAGTATTTGTTGTTTTAGGAAGGTATCGATCAATATAATGTATTTTTTCTACTACATTTGCCATAGCAGCTTGAATTTTAATTGTAATCTCTCATACACGCACTTACCACTTTAGAATTCGTTTTTTTAAATACCGTTTAAGTTTAACAGTTATAAGGAAAAAGTGTAATCATAAAGTTACACACTTCAATAAGTTAAAAAAAATTACCTCAGTATTTGTATTAAGTACCTACCTATTAAGTATCAGAACATTTATTATCTAAAACAGTTTTAAATCGCCTAATATAGCTAACAGTTACCTACCATTAAAATCCAGGTCTCACCAAATGTACAAATCATGGTAACGTAACCATAAAAATCGTCTCTCAGGTCTTTGGTATCCTGAAGTAGTTGACCAACTTCTCGTCTTACACTTAATGACGTTCATATTCCGTCTTAACGACATAAGACTTACCCAACCCGACACCTTTAATTAGGTTAGTCCCTACCATCGATGTTATTTAATACGGTCAATTTTATTAACGCGTTTTTTACCCACTGTTACGGTTAAACAAGTGACATTTAAACATGGCGTAACCGCTTTCCCGATAAACTGTCTCAGTTCTGCTTTAGTTTCGTAATTGAAAGGTTTCTGAATTGAATTTCAAACTGCATCTCAAGTTGCAGTGTTAAATCTTTGTGCAATACTTTGAAAAGAATCAGCTTGTTTAGCTGCACCATTTTCACCATAAGTGAAATGACGACTTTTATCATAAGTAAGTAGCTTATGAACGTGCCATCCCTCAAGTTTGCTATTGAAATGGTTTCGTACTAGAGTCGTCATGGAAATCTAATTGTTTAAAGTTGTCAATGGTTTTCCATTGACTTGAAACTTTTACACTGTAAATCCTGTAATAATTCGGTTACGTGTGACCGTAACTTTTAAATACCAAACTAATGATTAATAATCTTTTAAAATAGGTATATCTAAATAAACGGTGGTATTAGTCGATTAATGTAAGAAAGAAATGAAGAAGGAAAAAAAGTAATAAAATTAAAAGTAATAACAAACTAGGATGAAAGGTTATTATCAAATGATATAATTAAGAAAGCATAGGTATTAAAATATATTACAATTTAATAGGACTTAGGGACATAGCGACGAGGGCCGCATAACATTCCCAAACAATTAAATAAATACTGCAGTCAATTAATTACGACAATAATAAGAAATTGTTTTAACAGTGACTTATATTTGGCCAATGAACGGTTCATTAGCAATTAGTGTCATTTCATTCGGTTCTTAAAATTATTTGAGGTGTTAAGTTACTTACAAGTCCGGTCATAATTAACTACCCGTAACTGATATTGGTTTTAGTTAGATAAGATATCCAGTTGCAACTAATCGTGGTTAAATAGGAAAGTGGTCTACACGACTGTTTGGATATAATTTGTGTAGGAATTGTACCTTTGTGGTTTTGAAAACTCATTGAAGATCGGTGCAATTAGTTTGATGATCATTCAAAGTGTCAAGGTTGTCAAAACGTTGAAATTCAATCAGCATACTAATTTTAAAAGGAACATTTAGAAGGGACAAGAGGATCACGCTTAAGACCTTTATGTCTTCACTCAACTTATTACTAGCACGAAATAATCAAATTGAATAAGATTGAAAGATAAAAATAATATTATATTAAATGATTTAGAAAAAATACTTTAGCTTGTTGCAAAGGAAAGAACTTTAAAAACACGCAGTTTTTTTGAAAACATTGGCATAATACGTAAGATGCAAACATCAGATATGATGGGACAATACGTCATTTACGGTCTTAGGCCGGACACCAGACAATGGTTCCCATTCAGGTTTTAATGGAAATGTTCCGCTTGTAGACTATCTTACAAACATGCGTGAATAGGGAAAGGCGAAACAGGTAGCAACCAGTAAAAAGGGTGAACTACGGGAAGATACTTTTAAAAATACTAACAGAAACGGTTTCCCTTGCGCTAATTACGTTTCGAATGTTATCGAAAACCTGTTCACTAATGATAAATTGAGCACAACAACAGAACACAACAGACACAAAAAACAGAAGACGAAAAAATAGAAAACAAAAGACGTTTTACAGTTTTATGACTTCAGATACAACTACAAACAAACTTTAGAAAATCTAGCTCAGGACGCATGATAGGTACTTGCTTGTAAGTGTATCGTTAGCTTAAGAACGGACCGTGTAACTTCCGTTTCAAGCTGACAGAAGAAAGCCATTACGTGTAACAGACAGACAAACGCAAGCATTGCAGCCACAAAAACTATCAATTACACCATACCTCCACCATTCGTTAAGAGAACAGCGTCTTATTTATAAAGGAAATGAAAAACAACGCACAGTGCTTCTTATTGACTGAAAGCTGGACAAAAAGCTGACGTAAACCCGATCTATTTACCATCGAATACAATCCCAATTAATACGTTTCAAATAATGTCAAACCGTCATTTTATTTGTACTGGGTGGGTGTGTATCCTTGTAGAAAATAATAAATCCTAAGCAGTTTGGATTTCATGAATAAATCTCGGACGTTGATTGTTGGAACCTTCTGGCGATGCAGTAAGATTGATTGTTTGAAATATTTGCAATGTTACTAAGTTGTAGATGTGCTGATGAATAATAAATTATACGGATTAATGTTGAGCTGATGTAATAACACTAGGGCTTTAAGCACAATAAATGTAATAACATTTTAAAATGTCGATCCTTGCTTACTGATAACATTGTACCGATCTTGATATAAAAACAATTTAAACTTACAGTGTAACGTTTATTTAAAGAGTTCTTAGAAACCAAACATTATAATAAATAATAGGTACCAATTTAAAGTGATTTGAATCAATTTTTCAATTTTGTATAGGTACTATATTATATTTTACTTGCAGTAATTGAATTGCAGCTACCGTAGGAACATAAAAAGACGTTTATTTCTTAAAGTACAAACCTATGCAACACGTTGCACAAAATTGATTAAGCACTTCCTCTTTCCATGAAATTTACGGTAAGCCACAAATTTGTACTAATTAACGCTAGTAATTTACTAGTATGGGTCTATAATCTTACCGTTAACCGCGTAGGCCTTGTTGCCCAATTCATGAATGGAGTTGACCGAGTGGTCCGCCCACGCTTATAATATCAATGAGAACTTGTAATACACGACAGAGTGTCTGCGAATAATGTTACGAAACATGCCATTGAAACTCCCGCGTTCGAACGCTCCATATTTGACCAAAAGTTTTGTGCGAATTTTTTGTCATCCTACGCACTGTGTGATAAATAGGTATGAGTTTCGTTTGATCATTTTTGCGCAGTCGCTAGCTTTTGTTTCGTTTTGCGATTTTTTTAAATTGTATTCTGTGACAATACGATGTATTTTAATCACGCTTTCTATAAGCGAAAGTTGAAATTATTTTGTTTCCTTTGTTCTCTTAATAGTCTTTAATGACAGCTTACTTTGTTTTGCGTAATGCTATGAGTTACTTACTTAACTGAAATGCCAATGAAGGTAAGTAGTAAGTTAAACAATTTAACCTTCCAGGCAAGCGAGTCACATCCTAGACCATCGCTTACCATCAGGTGAGATTGGAATCAAACGTAAGCTGATTTAATGTAAGTATAAAAACGATAAGTTAAGCAACCCATGATCATACGGGACATGTTGATTTTAAATTGACAGAGAAATCTTCTTAAGATTGCGCAGTAAACAAGATAACAAAGCAATTTGAGAAGACAATTTCAATTTACGAATATGCATTGAAAGAAAGGGAAGATTGTTTAAGCCGTTTTTAAAGTCCGTTTCGAAAGTCTTGGATATTAAGGAAAAAAAGGAAGCTAAATTTGATTAAATCTATACTAATAATATAAGGCTGAAGAGTTCGTTTGTTTGAACGCGCTAATCTCAGGAACTACTGGACCAATTTGAAAAGTTCTTTTAATGTAAGATAGTCCATTTATCGAGGAAGGCTATAGGCCTATAGGCTATCAAGAGTTGCGTTGCAATTCTTGCCACGGGTGATACGGGGGCACAGCTAATAAGGAAATAAAGATAGATTCAAAGTAAGATTTTGCACCAATCAAACATCAGCAAATTCTTCCGTTCATCTCCTCTAACTCAATCTCCATTTTACATTCCAAGCAAGACTCAACTTGACCAATCGCAGACACTGATCAAATGGTTTACTATGAGCGTTAATCATTTTACCAGCCGTGTAACTGTACTTGCTACTTGCTGGTAAGCTTCTCATCTCACTATCGGCGAGTAGCTGTCTGATGATTAATCTTTCCCAGCAGCGAAAGTAGACAGGCGCTGGAGAAATCCTTAGAAGTGGCGTGTAAGTAGTATTTAGTAACTAATCGTGCTACAGGTCAGGCGGAGATCCGGAGGATTATTTTGTAGTGATGGATGCTATAACAAAATTTTTACTACCTATAAAGACGGATATGGAGACCAACTGATGCTAGTCATTGCAGGGCAAAGTCATTCACATCTAAAATTAACAGAACAATTTGTTTTATTCATCGCCCTTATCATTGCCTATAACTGTCTCACTGCTCTGTTCTCAAAGATGTTTATATTCAATCACTGGCTTAACCATAGTTCGACAATCAATTAGGTACTTAACTAGTAGTAAAGTGTGCTCGTGGTCATGTAAAGATGTTTTACTTCTCCTAAAGATCCTGAAGATCCTTCTCCTGAAGATTGTCTCTTTCATGTTTTATGGCATTCCCACCTTCATTATTAACCGTTTTTAACCGACCTTTATTAACACCTTTATTAACCGACTTCAAAAAAGGAGGAGGTTCTCAATTCAACTGCCTATTTCTTTTTTTATGTTTGTTATCTCATAACTTTTGACAACGTGAACCTATTTGGATGTTTCTTTTTTTAAAAGCTTCCCATTTGGTACCATGTCAATGTGGTCCAGTTCTGATGATAGCATTCATGAGAAAAGCATTGAAGTCGGTTTTGTTTGGCAGTAATTGCCTCTATAATGTATTCCAGTACGAAAAAAGGTTGAATTTTGTTACAGAAACATTTTTTAAGACAGATTTTATTAATTGATTAATTAAATTTGATGATGTAGGCTGAAATATTGCCCCAATAAGTGTGCGCGCTACTCTATCCATATAATTAATAGCGAGTACCTACATAATACGCAATAAATCTATGTTTATTTATCTGTCACATCCACATCGGAACCGGCTCCTGTTTAATTTATACAATTTATATAAATTATACAATCTGAAGTTGCTTGATCGACGTCGAATTATGTTGGTATATAGGTGAGGAATTTCGTTTTCTATTTATTTTAATTTTATTATTAATTATTTCATTAGGTATTAATCCAGAAAATAAATAATTTATTCATTATAGAAATTCATTTGACCGCGAAATGATTCAATTCCTTTTATTTGTTGAATTCTTCATTGTCAGGTGTTATGATGCAACATAGTAATAATGCATATTTAATGACGTGTTTAACTAGCTTTAAGTTATTAACTTTTTTAACTATTGCTGTTACAACTACCGTAATACAAATACCGTTATTCATTTTATTTTACGATACCTTTGAAGACTTTTAATTAATCATAATGAAGAAAATGTAATATAGGTACCTAACATTTATAGATGCCTCCTTTAGTGCGTTGGGTTGTATGATCGGTGTAAAACCAGCGTTAAGTAAAACAGCTTTACTGGTAATAAACTAAGTAATGATTTTAATAACAAGCTTGTGGATTACCTGGACTTAGGCCGTGATCACACCAAACGTATATTCAGCCGCCGAATGTGAACCCCAGTGTAAACGTACCTACTAGGTTCATAGTATTTTTTTTTTAATTTTTAATTTTACAATTTCTGAAAAACTTACAGCTAACTTATAAACTAGAATACAGGGGTACCAAAACATGGCTAATTACAAGTTTCCACTTATAGTTGATAAGTAGAATAGGTTTTACTGCACTTACTTATAAATTTGTTTGTTTGTATTAAGCGCCAAAAAGTATAATTAAATAGAAAAAAAAAGGATTCTTAAATTTATAAAAGGTTACAAGATGTAGGTACATAGTATTATTATTATTAATATTTTGTAGTATGCTGACAATAATGTAGCTGTAGCCCTGTAGCTTACAATACTGTACATACCTACATTTATCATTCTGGTCTCCTTTTATACCTAAACTTTAACAATACCAAAAAATCCCTCGTGCTGTGTAAGCTTAAAAAAGTATCAAAAATTTTCTTTTCGCGAACAAATAATAGCATTCTCTCTTACAGTAGAACCATAGAAACAGTAACTAAACTTAATTTACACTTTATAGCGCATAACCAGGTTAGTACTGATTTAGTTTTCAAATTGATCTCACGAAATGCAGTAGCAATATTAGGATTATGTAAAAGACAGACAACAACTATAGAGTAGACTTATATGACTACTAATCTATGTGTTTCATGGACAAATATTGCCTGCAATTCAAATAAAAATTCAAAACTTTTATTCATCATAAGGTACACGTATACACTGGATGAACGTCAAATAACTCGGTACATCGGCTTTAGGCGCC
>DWQL01000761.1:0-13547 GCA_018231265.1 Noctuana haematospila | reverse complement strand
ACAGTTTTTCTGTAGTGTATTTAGTATCAGCATTGCACCCGTGCGAAGCCGGGGCGGGTCGCTAGTTGTATATAATTTTACAATTATATACCTTTATCTCTACGCTACGGCCAAGCAAAGCCCAAAGAAAACATGTTTTGATTTCTGAGAAATTTTATACCACAGAGAAAATGTTCATGGAATTAATGCCTGGCGCTTTTCATCCGTTCATTGGATCAGCAGAGTAAAAAATACTCTTTAATTTTATTTAGATGTTTTACTTATAACATCCCTCTTCATAAATAGCAATACAAAAAATATCTCCAATGTTAAATATAAAATCATTTTCGCGAATTGATTAAACGTACTTACTTCTATCTTCCATCTGTTTGATCCTAAATACGACAAGAAAATCAAGATTACCCCACAGTAACCGTAAATTTATACAATAGAACCACAACAGCCGCAATTATGGCAATTGGAGCTTTTCCGCTTTTAATATTTTACGTTTTATTTTATTATTATAAACAATATATGTGGTAAGTATTGAATAATTTTTTAAGTTTTATGTAATAAAATTGTAATCTCTAACTTTGTTTTCATTTGGCAGAATTCGTAGGCATATGACTTGTAAGCAACAACTAGGTAAGTTTTAATAAGATAGTAAAAAATTAAACCAAATTTTAGTTGTTAAAAATTAATTATTTAAGACTTTTTTCAATACTGTCATAACTTGTTTTACTTTAAAACAAATACATACAAAAACGTTTACTTCCACTTTACTTTTCCCTCGAAAAAACTAAAACCTACATTTGCTTGTGTACCTCAAAGGTACAATTTTAATTAAACGCTTTTATTGGAGCCTGGGATTAAATAAGGGGTTGGTAATTAAAGCCAACCAGGATTAACGACCTTTGTCTCTTACAATTATAATTTATTAAGTCAAATGAGTAACCAGGCTTTATACAATAATCCTACCTTTATAAATTTTCCGGCAACAAACTTATAATTAATTTAAATGAGCAGATGAGACCATTCAGTCTATCAAAGATTTTTTAAGTGATCAACCATTATACGAGAACATATTATTATATTAAGAGTATTTAATGTATACCATTTTTTATGCCTTTAAATGTTGAACATCTGTCTTGGTATACGAATACTTAAAGAGAATTGTGAGTTTCTGTGTGTCTCCGTGTGTGAGTGTGTGTGTGTGCATACATGTATTTATTTGAGAAAGGATAATATTTGCGCACAAAGAATCTGGTCAGGGTTCCAAGCCCGCATGTATTTCTACTTTTCAAGTTATGCGTATTTAAATTACTAGTAAGTCAATAGGAGTTCTCTATAACGTTCTGAAATGGCATGTAGAGTAGAGTTCACCAGTCCGCTCAGTCTAAAACTGTTATGATATTGTTGTGTCAATCTACCTATTATACCTACAATTATACCAATTTTATAATGGTACAATTATAGGTACCTACCTATAGTATAATTGAATAACTTATTCGAATAACCGAGATTTTGCAACCATAACTAGAGGCACGCTTGTCGTCAATATTTAAACTAGACACAGACGCCGTTCGCCGTTCGTTTGTCTAGTACACCACGACTCATAATTGCTGAAGGGTCTGTTTACATTTCTGTATAGAATTTAGATAACCTTGTTAACATCTCCGTATTTCCTTTTAAATACTGTAAATGTAAAGGACAGATTTAAACATAAATGAGGTCGCAAAGTTGCTATCTGAGAAGTCTGTGCAAAATCAATAGACCTGTTTGGTATGTAGGTACGAGTAGGTATTACTTGTATGTTTGCCACGCTGGCTACTTTTTGTAGGGCCGTGAGTTCGATTTCTCGCGAATGATTTAGAAATCTGATCTCGAACTTAATATAATAGTTTGCGTAAGTGTTCAAGGCACACACGAAGGAATGCATGAGAAATAATTAGTAGGACTCTCTTATAATTTTGATGATTTTTAGGAATGTTAGCTAAGTTATTGAAATCTTTGTTATTTTATTTATTATAACACTTGGAGAAGTTCTTATTACTGAATTTTATACCGGTTATAATAACCATGAGTAGAGAATCCTCAGAGTTAGAAGAATTTATATGATGTAATAAAACATGTTTCAAAAGGCCAATAATAATAATAATTCTAATTCGAATCATGAATTCAATAGCAGCCTCAAGGGCTAAGATAACTTTGATAAAGTTTGTCAAAGACCCGGGAACCCTCCCTGCCTTGTCACCTCATTTGCTTTTAAAAGAGTTCAGCTACTTTTATAACAAATTATCGATTTGACATTCTGTTTCTTATATATCCGTGACCGTATCTTTTTAACGTAAGTACATACGAGTACATACATTTTATGAATAATTCGCATTAAATAAAAAGAATCATCGGTTTTATTCATTTCTATATCTTTATTACTTTTGACTAGAGTTTTGTACAACATAAACTACAATTTACGTAAAAACATATATGTAATCTACACATCATTGTTTGAAAATGTTATATATCAAGTTACAACCTTAGTTTCACAGAGATGTCTGAAATGTTACGAATATTATTACGAAGTGAAATATTAAAATTACTTCATTAACCTTTAAACAATTAATATAACTATTTGAGACGGTGGTGAAACATTGAAAATTAATATTAATTTATGAGTGAAATAATTAAGTTAAAATTTATGCAAAATATAATTTATAACATAAATAAGCATACATAGAGATTGTTAATTGCTACAAATTTTAATGTACTCTAAACAATTGAGTTATGAGAAATACATGTCTATCACACGGCGTTTGTAGAACTATATTAAGCACATTATTTTATAATTTAAGGTATTTTCAGTGAATATTGGCACTTTCAATCTCACGTAAAGAAATACTAATCAATGATTATGAATTTATAATTATTAATCTTTTACACTATAAAGATTATCAGGGAAGACATGATTTGCTTTCTTGCAAATACTTTGGCGTAACATTACCGTAGTTAAAGCCGCTCTACATAACATGCCACATAAAACATTGTATGCATTAATTTATTCACCACTTAACGATCTATGACAAAAAATATTCACCATCACGTTTTATAATAGAAGATACCCTAATAAATTTTCATCAGTCAAAGCATGTCAAAGTTAGAGTAAACCACGGAACGAAAACAAAGAAATCGAAAGATGACAGGAAATGGTCCTATACTGTTTTAGTATGGGAACAAGCGAGGTAACTTCACATATTATATCACATTAATAACATGTTTCACAAGACACATGTCAAATAGGTTTGAGATAATTCCCTCTACATTTCTTTTTCTTCCGTGGAATAAACTAACAACTAAACCTGAAATTAAGCCTAAGCTACAATTATTTTAGGTGGCTTGTTTTATGAGTGGTCCTATAACCTCTTAAACACACACCTAATATTTACAACGACAGTTAATTATGTGTCAAAGGTAAGATCACAATACTACATCTTTACATAAAAATAACTATGTTCCTATACGTTAAATTATATCTAAACAAGATATTTATTTACATTACGTACACTAATAGTTAATAGGCATAGCCGATTCGCTAGTCCTTTTTTTGTACTTATTTGATAAAAAAATATGAATGTCCCATATTATATAACACAACACATTCCAAGCTGACAGCAGCCGACCAAATTTAAACTGAAACAATAAAATAGCAAGAATTACACTTAATTACTTATATTATAAATAATAATTATAACTAAATGAGCAACTTTCAATTTAAACGAAAATCTATTTTTATGTTTGTTACAAAAACTATACATAAAATAAAATTAATTGAGCTTTTTGCCTAGGTAGATATACAGTTATTCACAAAACCCACGTAATACACAAAATCTACATTTTTTTCTGATTATACAATACTAAGTATGTTAGTCTTTAAGGTATTCATGATCGTATAAGCTTCTGTACTCAATTATACTCTTGTATCTTAAAAGAAAAGTTTTTATTAACACATAAAAAATATGATTGTACTCACGTTAGTGCTACGTTAGAAGAGAGTCGTATTCAAAGGGCGTGGGGTCGGCTGCTCGCAGGTGTCACCATAATACTCCACCAGATATATTCGATACTTCTATTTGATCTTCAACCTCAGTATCTAATACCATTGTTTGTCTTTTTCTTAACCTGAGGCGAAAACTCGCCCACAGAATCAATGACATGACTATTAGACTAAGTACTGCTACCATCCCAATATACTGTGCATAGCTCGTGTGTGTCGCATGATAAGGTGAATATTCCAGTTTATCGTTAGGATTCATCGTATTCATTTCGGTTGCCACGGAATTGTCTTTAATGTGTTCTTTTACGGAGTCTGGATCCCTTGATAGAACTCCACTTGTCAATATTGGTGTATTTAGGCGTTTTCCAGTGATCTTTTTCTTCGCTTCATCAATGTCGGAGTCGTCATTCTTTTTTGAATTATGGTGGGAAAAATAGTGTTCAATATCTAAGAATCTGTGATCAACATTCATTTGGTCATTTTGTATCTTGTTTTGATCCAAGATTTTAGCAGATTCCTTTGCCTTGACTGAAAAGGTTTCATTTATATAATATTGTTGCAGTATTTTATTCTTTATCAATTCTTTCCTATATTGTTCCGATTTACCCTTTTCTTTTTTATTTAAAACGTTGTTTGTATTTGTATCAGACGGTGTGTTGTTTTTCAAACTTGAGTTATGATTATAATACTTAGTTGCATTTTTATCTGATTTATTATTAAGGTATCCATAATATCTTAGTAATTTATTTATCATTTCAGTGCTGTATAAGTTAACTGGTGGCAAGCTATCGCTTATTGTAAATGTCTCTGGAAATGTGCAATTATATTTGGTTATTTCTGTTTTAGCGTCATTTGTTGAGTAATAACATGTTTCGCCAGTAGATAGTGTCTTATTCCAAGTCATCCAATTAGTTAGCCATAGTTCATTACTGCAATTTATATTGTTTCCATGTAATCGTAGAGTTTTTAGTTGTACAAGATAAAATAACAAATCATTTCTTATTCCTGTTAAGTTATTCATTCTCAAGTCTAAATATTGTAAGTGTGAGAAGGCAGCTAATGCTGCTGAATCAGCTAGTAACTGTCGCGCAAGGCCTGGACTAGACTGCAAATGAAGCATTTGAACACTCTCGGGAGATGACATCGGAAACAAACCATCCTGCTCAAGTAATGAAATATTTAAATTGCAGAGCCTTAGGTCACGTAATGACAGTGGTCCATCGAATGTACTAGAAGACAGCGTTTGTATCGGATTATTAGATAAATCCAACATTTCCAATGACAACAAATCGTCCAATACGTGGTCCTGAATATACCGTATATTATTATTCTTTAGTTGCAATATTCGTAAATTAGGTAAATTTTTAAAATCAGGTATTGAAAGATTTTTAATCAGATTTTCATTAATAGATAAATACTTCAATTCGTCTGGAAGAGTCTTAGGTACGGTGATGAGAAGATTTTTATTGAGATTTAAAAATAACAACATCTCTAGTCTGCCCAGAGAATCATCCTCGACCGCGACAATTTTATTATCGGTAAAATCTAAAGATTGTAATAGAGGATAACTATCCAAATCTCCACATCTAATAGCATTTATTTTGTTACCAACGAGCGATAGAAAGCGGACTGAATGCGTAAATGCTTCAGGGACTTGATATAGTCCCGTTCTCGATGCATCTATTTGCTGCAATCTGCGGCCAGTGCCTACCAATAATTGTGTATCCAACTGCGTAATCCCTAAATGGGGGTTATCTGTCAGAAGTAATCTTGCCAGATTAGGTAATAGCTGCAATGCTCCAGGTGCTAATTTCCTTAAGTTGTTATGTGATACATCTAAATGTTGCAATAACCAGTTATTAAAGTAGTTTTCATGAATGAATTCAATATTATTTCTGCTCAAATTAAGATGTTGCAGATTTTTCAATGGTGTAAACACATTTGTTAGTACCGTCAGGTTATTCTCTGATAGATCGAGTGACTCCAATTTTGATAATCCAACAAAACTGTCATCAATTATGTGTCTTATTTCATTATGTTTCAGGATCAACTTTCTGAGATTATGGTAGTAATTAAAAAGACCTTTCTTAATATTTTGTATTCTGTTATATGATAAATCAATTTCTTGCAAATGCAGCGCTTTGACTGTAACAAGGAAATCTTTGATACTATTATTTCTCATAATCAGTGAAACAGTATTAATAAAAGGAACATCCAGAACAATATTGCTGGTGTTACATATTTCACTGTATTGTACGGACACTTCTGTAAAAGTTTTGTTCAAATACTTATCTGGGAAATTTATCAATTTTTCGTCTTCGTGACAGCAAATATGCGTTTGATATATATTTGATTTGTCGTTTAACGAAATATTGTATGAGCATATTTGACACGACGACGTTAAGTTCGTGTTGGGATTACATTCACGTATTCCTCGTTCAGTCGAAGCAAAATTACAGACTTGCCACAGAGATATAAGAATTAAAATTAAGTATTCTTTAAAGAACGAAGCCATATCTCAAAAACGAACTTCCATAAATTATGCTGGATTCAAAACGAAGTATCGTTTAAATTTGCACTGTTCAATCTTGTTTTTTAAATAAATCACAACAATAAACTCCTTATCGGCTTTTAAATGACACATAGTTGTAGTCATAAGTTCACAGCACTGTCACTTTCAAGTTGGCGCGATCGCAACTGGTCTTTCATCACGCATGCTCGTTTGACAATATTTGTAGAGCACTCGACTGGATCACTAAACTTAGATGCCTATCTGGATCCAGAAATATTGGGGCACGTGTGGTATTCGAGTGTCGATAACGTACGGTCGCGGCGGTCGCGGGCAGTAGCGAATAGCGGCCAACAGCAGTGGCGGCGCCGGCGGGTCTGCCTGCGAACCACGTGAAGCGAAGGCGAGTGGCTCGGCGCCGGCGCTCTGAAGCCTTCCCTTATATCCTTGAACCTTCATTTTTATATAGTCAACTGACTTCTTTACCGCCACTATTTATGTATGTCATACTCATCGCTCCCTAATAGGTACGTTTCTATACGGAACGTCAGTATAATAATATGTAAGTGTCCGTTACATATAGGTATTTCCCGGTCACTTCAGAAAAGATTGCTTATCTTTGCAGTTATCTAATATGAAAAGGTATATTGTATTCAAATCAATATTGGTGTTTTAATGTTGTCAAATGTTAATTTGCTTTTTGTAGGTACCTACCCACTGTTCATGCAAAAGCAAATAAAATAGGATGATATTTAATATCTACGAACCTACTAACTAATCTAAACACCATATATTCATAATGTTATTTAAATAATATTATTGAACCGATAATTGAATATAAAAATATATTAATTATACGCCGTAATAAACAACATCAAAGATTTAAAGAAATTCTACATTTAACCCTTATATTTTGGTCATCGGCACTCGAATGTAAGGGCAGCATTTACATGAATTGCTCCCAAGAAAGCCTTCCAAAGGGTCTCTTTATAGCGCTCCTTAATTTGGGTTGTTTGAACTTTTTTGGCTCATCCTAAAGGCTTGAGTGCAATAACACTGTAATTTAGATTCGTGGTCTTGTAATTCCTTACACGCGGGTTTTTATAAGTGGAAGAAGAATTAACATTGAGCTAGGTAGGTATCTACTCAAAGTTTTTGTTTACAACATGACCACTTTGTAAAGGACGAGGGGTTGGTCTCAACGTAAACAAATGTATAAAAGAAGATAAAAATTATATTAAAACGAAACAATAATATATATAAGCAAAAACAGATCGTAGCAAAGACTGACAACTCTATGACTATGACAACTCGTTCTTTTCTTCATTATCATGTAGATCTATTTGTCGCCAACATTCCCCACCCTAGTGTTGCACCCTGGCAACACTTACCCTTTAAGGTATCCTGGCGACATTACCTGCCGCCCTCTTGAGGGTACCGGACGCCGTCCGTACTGCAACTACTCGCACTCGTCCGTCCTTTCCGGGAAATGTGGCGTCAATGATGCCGCGCGGCCATACACCGCGGGGAGCGTCTGGGTCTGCTACAAACACTAAATCACCTACAGCTAAAGATCGATGCTGCTCTGCTTGCCATTTCTTACGGGGCAGCATCGCCGGTAAGATCTCTCGCACCCATCTTCTCCAGTACATGTCTGCGAGAGTCTGAGATATACGCCATTGTTTCCGTAAACAAAGATCAGTACTGCTGAATAATCCTAGCACCGGTAAGTTTGAAGATGTTTGTATTAAAAAATGATTAGGTGTCAGTGCCTCCATATTCCCGGCTTCCACTGACACGTGACCCAATGGCCTGCTATTTACAATATTTTCGACTTCTACTAGTAGCGTAAAAAGAACTTCATCTCTTGGTGCACGCTCCTTCAAAACGACATTCAGCGTAGTTTTAATGCTTCTAATAAGGCGTTCCCATGCCCCACCCCAATGTGGGCTTACGGGAGGAATAAAAGTCCACTCAGTACCGTAATTACTAGCTGTGGCTCTGAGCCTTTCTACGTCGAGCTCTTGAATAGACTTTTTAATCTCGGCCTCAGCACCTCGTAAATTAGTACCGTTGTCAGAGTACAAATATTTAGGCCATCCTCGCCTGGACGCCATCCTCCGCAGTGCCATAAGCAAAGAATCCGTTGTGAGTGAGTATACCACTTCTATGTGTACCGCTCTGACCGTAAGACAAGTAAAAATTACACCGTACCTTTTCTCCCGGTGCCTGGCAACGGTTACCTCCATCGGTCCAAACAGATCTACACCGCAATGTGTAAATGGTCGCTGGTGATGAGCCAGCCTTCCAGCAGGTAAGTTACCCATTCTAGGTATCTCTGGTTTTGTTTTTCTAATTCTGCATAACATACAATTTGAAATTACATATTTTACTGTAGGTCTTAATCTTAATAACCAATATTTTTGTTTCAGTTCATTCACCACCAATTCCTGGTTGCCATGACCTGCCCTCATGTGATAATGTTGTACTATCAATCGAGCTATGTGAGCTTTCCCATCTAATATTACAGGTTGTTTCAGGTCTACAGGTACATCAGCGGCAACGTCAATTCGGCCACCAACACGAAGTAACCCTTCATCATCGAGGAATGGCGATAAGGTAAGTAACCTACTATTTTTCTTTACAGGTTTATTATTATTTATTTCAGTTATCTCATCTCTAAACGTATGACTTTGTGAGTGTCTTATTAATAGATTTTTCGCTTGAGACATTAACAAGCAGTCGCTGGTAAGTATATGCCTACATTTGTTTATAAATTTCAGTACAGCGGCAGTACTTCTCACCAGGCGTAACCAAGACGAAAATCTACTAATATCAGGTATAGGTAAGTTCATACTCACTGGTTGTATAGCTAATATACATTCTGCATCGTGACTCACAGTTCTAACTTTTTCAGGTGTCAGGTCAACTGGCCACGACTCCTCGCCGCAGTAAAGATACTTCGGTCCCGTGAACCATTCCTTTTCCAATACTGTAAGATCGTACGATTCCCTGGTAGCGAGATCTGCAACATTTAAACACGTAGGTACATATCTCCATTCACTAATTTTTGTTAATTCGTCGATTTCACCTAACCTATTAGCGACGAATACTTCATAATTCCTGTGTACATCACGTACCCATTGTAATACTGTTGTAGAGTCACACCAAAATATTCTACGCGTAGACTTTATTCTGTGTTCTGTTTGTATAGTGTCCGCTAGCCTAGCAGCCATTAAAGCGGCTTGTAACTCCAATCTAGGTATTGTGGTAGGCTTTACAGGTACTACGCGAGTTTTACTAGACACTAACGCAATCTTTACTTCTCCATTTGAAGTCCATCGCCAATATGCTACCGCGCACATTGCCTGTGACGATGCATCACAAAATAAATGCATTTCTAAATCTTTATAATTATCGTGAGTGAGCACACTAACGCCCTGGTAGCATCTTGGTAAACGTATGTCGCCAATAGCTTTCAACATACTTAACCATTTTAACCATTTCTCGTAAATTTCATCTTTTAAAACATCATCCCAATTAATATTTGATTTCCATGCTTGCTGTAATATAATTTTTCCGTTAATTGTAAAAGGTGATAAAATGCCATAAACATCAAATATTGACATAATTACTCGCAATGCCTCCCTTTTAGTAGGTCGCTTACCATTCAATATCTCCGATGAGATTCGTTTAAATGAGACGTCAAAACCTAGGGTGTCATCGACAGGATACCATAATAGTCCTAGAGCACGCTCTCCATCATGTTGTTGACCTATTTTTATTTTATGGGCATTCGATGCGAGTAATTCATCAGGTATACTATTTAAAACCTCAGTGCTGTTACTCAGCCAGTTACATACCGTGAAGCCACCATCATTGTGAATGTACCTAATATTTTTCGCTATCTTGATGCAAGACACTTCGTCTGGTTGGCTATCTATATAATCATCCATATAATATTGTTTACTTATAGCTTCTACTGCTGTAGGCATACTAGAACTAAAACGACTCGCGTTTTTGTTTCTAACAAATTGTGCAATAAAAGGTGAACTATTCGCGCCAAATATTAATGATGTCATTTTATACGTCTTTATTTGACTATCAACATCATTTCGCCATAGGAATCTTAGTACATCTTGATCCTCAGGTAAGATTTTAATTCTTAAAAACATATCTTTTATATCTCCCACGATTGCAATTCTATGTTCGCGGAACCTTAGCATTATACCAAATAATGAAGTAAACAAATCTGGACCTTTTAATAAATAATCATTTAAACTGAAACCTTTCGTTTTTGCAGCTGCATCAAATACAAGACGTAGCTTCTTTTTATTTGGGTTATCGACTGCAAAATGGGGCAAGTACCATGTTCTAGTCGTTACATTGTTATTAGATGCTTCTGTAGCGAAGTCGTTGTCAAATAGGTGGTCTATACGTTCCCTGTACCTATGTGCAAAGTCACCGTTTAACTTCATCTTTCTCTCCACACTTCGCAGCCTAGTAATTGCGTTCGGTTTAGAATCAGGCATCTTGCAGTTCGGGTCACGCCAAGGGAGACCAACATGCCACCTACCATCAATCAAACATGCTGTCTTTTCCAGACGTTCTATAGCACGTATATCGTCGATGTTTTGACGAGGTTTGCATGATACACCCATTGACTCAATAGAAAATGACTTGCATACCTGATCATGCAGCTCTTGCAACGTGAGTCTGTCCTCGTCCCGTGCCAACAGAGCATCATCGTTCCCAATCACAAGTGCAGAGTGTTGCACCGGCGCTGACGTTACCGGTACCCTTCCGTGGACGCACCAACCTAGCGGGGTAAGTGTTGCACAAGGTTCGTTGACTTTACCTATCCTGAATTTTAACGGAATTAACAAATGATAGTTATCCTGCCCAATAAGTAATTCAGGTTTAACATTATCGCTACATACATTTAATTCTAAATTCTTTAAATGACTATAATTGTTACAGTTTATAAAACACAACTTTTGATTAGGCAAATTTAGTTCTTTAACACTACGTACATAAAGTTCATACTCGCTTCCATGGTAAGTTGACATCTTCAGATGAACTACATCGGTCTCACAGACTAGTGCATCGCTGTCCCAAGCACCACAAATGCGCATTGTATCTTTTCGCCCTCGCAATCCTAACCGAGATGTTAGGTCGGCATTCATGAGGGTTACGGTGGATCCGTCATCCAATAGTGCATTCGCACTAATAGTGCCGTTAGGTCCGTGTAAGTTAACGCGCACGACTTTTAATAACACTGTGCAGTTCGGTTCCGTATTAATGTTTACACTTTCAGGTGGAGGCTGAGGTAGCTCTTGCACCTCACCTGCTTCGCGTTCGACAGTTTCCTGAAGAGTAGAAGAAACATTACGTGCAGGCATATTATAATGCAATAGACGGTGATGTGGTAGTCCGCAATCTTGTACATCGCAGGGTGCGGCTAAACACATATCCTTATTGTGTGTCGCTAATAAACATTTGTAACACAGTCTATTCTTCTTCAAATAAGCCCATTTATCTTTTCGCAACGATTTCAGGAACTTTTTGCATTGTGTTAGTTTGTGACATGAGATTCGACAGTAATGACATTTCTTATTACTTATAATATTATCGTTTACTAAAACAGCCTGAGAACGAGTAAATGGATGTTGTGAGTATTTCTTTCTAGTTGTAACATACATATTAGGCGTATGTATTAAAGCCATAGAATTAACTTTCAAAGCTTCATCATATAAAAACTGAGCCAATGTTTTCAAAGTCGGTCTCTGGCCTTGTGTGATAAGTGGATAGCTGAAGTCAGCCCATTTTGATAATAATATTGTAGGTAATTTATTTAGCACAGTAGTAATAACATTTGTGGCCACTAAATATTCCTCTCGACCTATCACACTGACCGCCGCTACATAGTTCTGCACTTTTACAGAAAATGAAACTATATCATTATGGTATTCATTTGATACTGGCTGCAGTTTATTGATGTCTACTAATATTCTGGATAATATTATATCTGGATTTCCAAATAAAATCTCTAAAGTAGACATAATCGTTTCTGGTGTTGTCGCACTTACTAATAAGGCTGACACGGCCTCGCGTGCCTGTCCATGCAGACACTTTCGTAGTCGCCATAAATTTTCCTGTGGGTTAAATTTACATACCCGTGAAGACTCCTCGTAAGCTTGCTTAAAAGATAGCCACTCCATTGGGTCCCCTGTGAATGACGGTAAGTCACGTGGGGTGCAAATGCGGCTTAGCAGGCTTGTATTTGGACCGTTGTTCGCAGAAATGGTTGCTAAATCCTTAAGTGCACTAGCCAACATGTGAACAGTTTTACCTTCAGTGCCGACCTCATTTGTCAGCGGTAGACACGTCGCGCCCGAAGTTTCACCATAACCGTGAGCGTGCTGTCTTGTTTGTTCTTGATGGCTATGCTCCAACCACTTCTCCACTTCGCTGTGAGTATTCCTCTCACTGTGAACACTACTTCTATCGTCCAACTCAGCTAGCTCCATGGCGAGTCTTTTTTCAATTAGTGCCTTGTCGATATTTGCTTTTGCTTCGGCTGCTTCCAGTACCAATCTAGCCCTTCGTGCTGCTACAGAAGAAGACGTCCTTTTATTAGAATTCGCCTTATCCGATCGTTGAGAATTCGTTGGTGACGGAGTAATATTGCGAGTATGTGTCGACTCCGGTCTTACCGTATTATTCACGTCAGACATTATTGCACCAATATTTTCCGCAACCTCACCACTATGTTGTTTCTCAGCTTCTGTGTTTAGCCTCGAAGGTATTTCCGGAAGCTCCTCTTGTGGAATTTCGATCTTCTTTTGTTCTTGTTGTCGCCGAAGAAAACCCCTTGTTTTTACCCTATTTTCCGACGGTGTGTGGAACATAATTAAGATCCGGCTCGAAGGACCACTTTGTAAAGGACGAGGGGTTGGTCTCAACGTAAACAAATGTATAAAAGAAGATAAAAATTATATTAAAACG
>DWQL01000760.1:0-13556 GCA_018231265.1 Noctuana haematospila | reverse complement strand
CTCACGTTGGAAACGTTTAGTCAATAGGCCTACACGAACGTCTGATCTCTTACGTGCGTTACGCGAGCTAAGCGTCATAAAATACATATTAATTCATTCTTATTATTATTGAGTGGGCTTCTTTATAGAATTTTTTAGACATTTATTTCTTTTTCCACTTTTATTTAGTTAAGATTGGTGTTATCAAATTCATACTAATTTCAATATATAAGCGTTTCCAACGAAAAAACATTTACACATGTTTAACCTTAACAACAATGTGAATTCTGCAACCATCTTGATCTTCGCCAAACTTGAACAGAAAACTAAGAGCATGCAAAAAAAGGTTCGTAAAATAAAACACACAGGGATAAAAAGCATACAATTTAATGTCATCATTACGACATCATGCCAAAACATAAAAGCCATAACCGACATAACTAGCTGTCGAGCTGCAATAGTAACATTGATATAAGTATGCCAACTTCAATAAAAAGTTACATAAATAAAAATATAAATCTATAATCCGACTTTCCTATTGTCGAGTCAAATACGTCTCCGAGAATAAAATCACAGGTTGAAATGTTTCAGTGATGATATTTTCATAGAAAATGCATTTTGGCACTTACAAGAGATTCAATGATCAGTCGGCAGTTTACAACGCCGCGCCCTCACTGCGAGCAAGCATAGAATTTGACAATGGAATGAACAGCAACTTAAAACTTCATTCAATAAAATAGGAAACATTACAGTTAATAGCCTTAGAGGATAAAATAATATCACATGAAATTTCCAAGTACACAAACGAATACGTAAAATTCTTAAACAAAAATACACACAATTACAATTATTATTAAATATTAAAATTATAATAATAAATAAAAAAAAACGAGAAATTGTATAACTAAACCAGAAATGCAATACAGGTATCTTACAGAAATGTAACCGTAACATGCATTACAATAAGAAGTCACCCTCGCTTCTCGCTTGTGCTCGCCGTGCGGCTTTGCCCGCGGGCTTCTTTCAGATAACTCTAAAACATATTTATCTAATCCAACGATAAACCATGCATAGATAAAATACTAAATGATAGATAATAATTACGAGGCGAGCTCGACGAGAAGTTTTAGAATCTTATAAAATATCTAGCTGACAAATACTACCGATTTTTAAAAACTATCCAACATTGCTAGGGAGCATTCGGAAACTGACTCCTAGGAATTTGCTTACATCCGATACTAGGCGGGCGAGTTATTTAAGGAACAATTTAATTACTTCCCAAAGAACCCTGAGCCAATTTCCCAATGCCCGCCAACGAGTATTCATTATCACTCATCGCTCCGCGAATTTAAAAACCATTTTTTTTTGGTACAATTTCAAGTTTTCGATATGAAACAGATATGATCGCGTTAAGAGACTAAAAGCACAACAGTGAGTGCATCGACCAGCGCCCGAGGTCAAACGCGCATTTTGGAGTATAATGGGGCCATTTGACCTGGGTGCCGAGTGCCGATTGGCTAGTTAATGCTAGGAGGCAGTGAACTATCGTGTTGCGTCAATCCTCCGCGTCAGACACTTCCTCGGTACCCGAGTCCTCATCAGAATACGAATCCTCCTGAAAGCAAATATTCCGCTTTTGGTTGTGCTCTGCTTCCAATGGCTCCCACCAGACGTAGATACCGTATGAACCGTTCTTGGCGAAGATTCATGCGCAGACGTTTACAATAAACAAACAAATAAATAATGTGCTTTTGGTATGGCATATACTGTACCTTCGTCTGAATGTTGGAGAAAGACAATTGATCCTATCTATTGGAAGCACCAACACCTACTCGCCTGGCTACCATGCAGGGTACACACAATCTAACAAGTGAGACTACGAGATGGCTGTAGAATTCACACTGTTCTAAGCAAATATTGCATGCAATATTACTATATTATAATATTTCAATTATATTGTATTGTCTTATAATAAAGAAAGGGCAAGTCTTGATCAAACTCTAATACACTACAAAGAAAATTATATGATGATACAGGTTTTAGATCAAAATAAATTGAAAGTATGTATGCAATCCTTTTCAAAATTATACCATGTAATTAAAAACTTATTTTTAAATACATGCTAATTTTATTGTAAGTATTTCTTATGTGTGTGTTTAAAAATATTACATGTATTAAAAACAAAGATTTTATACAACTAAAGCAGTTAATTCAACATAACTTGCCCTATTATTTTTGATTGCTTTGAGAAGAAAATTTATATTTATAAACACTTCAATTAACTAAGCTCCCGAGAAGTTAATTGATCTTATCCATCTGTTCAATTAAAACAGTAGGGGCCTATCATTGATATGGTAAAAAATCCTAGATTCATACTCCCATACAAAATTATGTTTAAAAATGTTCTTTGGCTTTTGGCAACAGTACAGCTAAGAATTCCAAGATTTTATATTTCCAATTACAAAGCCAACTATTAGGAACGTATGAAAAATAGAATTTAATTATTTTCCGTTAGAATTTGATTTTACTAAAATAATCTGACGAAACATGTTTTCTGTGGTTATATCCATCTAGAACAATGACTAGTAAATTCAATGAGTATTATTCTCAAAGCAATCCCTACTAACCAGATTTGAATTGGTCAAGTTTTTATTAGATTCAAAGTTAAAGAGTGCTGTTAGTGGCAGTTCTAAACACTTCGCCAATATATGTATATTGGCTGAATTTTCAGCCAGTCAAGTGATGCCTTTTCAGATATTGGAAGACCAATACGTAATTTTGAGTGATTTCAGCTGAATTCATATTATGTTCAGTCAGTGTTCAATCAGTTAATGCAACTAACTGGCCTTAAAACACATCACTTGTTAACTTTGTTAAAAACATGACCAATGTAAATAAGGTATTTCAATATTGCTACTGTACGCTTAATCTCCACTGAAACAAGAAGCAAACAGGAAAGTTATAGTTACTGTACCTTATGTTGCTCGGACAGATTTCAAAAACACAATTCAATTGGTTTGTTTCCTTTGCTTATCAATGGCAATCAAGTCTAAGAAAATATCCACCAAAGTGAAATTTGCTAGAAAAGAGAAGAAAAAAAACGAACGTAATATAAGCAGCTATAATTGCGATTTTTGAGCTGGCAAACATATTTTTAACGCGACGAAAGTTCTGCACGACAGAATGTCCACTCAATATTTGGTGCTGGCCTAAGAGTACGACATAGCCAGCTGATCAACTCCTCTTCGCTACCCCATCTCCTCTTTAGTGGATATAAAGTGTGAATAAGGCGCTTATTGATTGAGATTCATCTTCAGTACATGTTTCCTAATACTTAGAAACGTATCTTACGTTTAGTTTACGAGCCTAAGCACCGTGAGTGGTGAGTGTGGCGAATGTGGTGAGTGTCGCGTACTGTACTGACCTCCTCCTCGTAGTCGTCGTCGTCCTCGTCGTCGAGCCCCTCGCCGGTGTAGAGCAGCACGGCGCGGGACACCACGCGCTCGCGGATGTAGTGCCCGATCTCGAAGTCCGCCGTTAACAACGCCTGGTGGAAGTTCATTTGATTCAGTTATCAACTAATTAAGTTATTACCATCAGTAATTGCTAACAGCTTTGATACCATTTGAAATGGGACCAAATGGGAAGCACCAGCTTTCAAATAAAAAATCATCAAAATCCGTTCAGCCAGTCGAAAGTTATGAGGTAACAAACATAAAAAAATACAGTCGAATTGAGAACCTCCTCCTTTTTTTGAAGTTCGGTTGAAAAGTAAATATTTAATTTTACTCAAATTAAAACTCAATCAATGTTACTAAAGTCATATGTACCTGTATGTCAGAGGCAAGTGTGGAGTTGGGGTCTTCAGGCATGTGA
The DNA here is from genome assembly GCA_018231265.1 of Noctuana haematospila. Classification (NCBI taxonomy): domain Eukaryota; kingdom Metazoa; phylum Arthropoda; class Insecta; order Lepidoptera; family Hesperiidae; genus Noctuana; species Noctuana haematospila. Next base: position 9,701 of record DWQL01000760.1, on the reverse strand, counting down.
GGGGGTGAGAAGAAATTGAAGAACGAATCAGCTTGCACAGACTTGGTGACGGTTCGCACCGAGCCACGGGACTTGTGTTTCTGCTTCTTCTTTATCGTCTTCACAGTAATGTTCTTGCCCTTCTTCCAGTTAATCTCGCAGCCCTGAAATGTGAACAATGTGTCAATTATTAATGTATTATGCCCATCAATCAGCCTTTCTCTTTCAACATACGCTGCTCGACATAGGCCTGCCCTTGTTGCCATGCATTGGTCACTGCCAAAATTAATGTTCAGATTTCTAAAATATATGCCTTATTTTCTATTAACATTAAATTATTTTAAATTAGAACTATATTTTTTTTATTTCCTATATCTATAAGAAATTGATATAAAAGGACTTTAAAATGAAATAAAAAAACAAGAGCCAATAAAATCAAAATGGAACCGAAGAGAGTGGACACCATCATGGGAACATTGTTCGACACCATCATGTTTCCAATGACTGAATTATCTGCGTAATAATCGCTGCAGGCAGTGCCGTTTAAATTGAGCTCTTTTTTCTGTGGCGGCTTCGCATCTCCATTCCAACACCATACATCAGTAATATCGATTATTTTTTGTGCGTTCTCCGCTAAATAGGCAGTCAATTCTTGTAAATACCGGCACTTGCAAGACCACAAGTTGTTTCCAAGTGACAGAGCTCTTAAACTAGGGTTATTGTTAAAGCCCCACACTCCAAAGTCGACCAATCTGTTGCCGTCTAGGCGTAATATCTCTAATGATTTCAAGGAAAGGAATGATATGTTTGCGATGTGGCTTATAAGATTGTTTTGTAAAAACAATTCTCTTAAACTATTTAGCTGCAAAAATTCATAACCTTTCAATTCCTTTAATTTATTATTACCCAAATGAAGAATTTGTAAGGAGTTAAGACCTGCAAATGTTCTATTTTGTATACTATCTACATTACTATTATTGACGTATAGAGATCTCATTTTCTGTCTACCAATAAATGCATGGTCCTGCAATTCTCTTACATTGTTTCCATCTAAGAATACCTCTGTGGCATCCATGGGTATTTTTTTAGGTATTTCCGCAGAAGATTGCCCTGAGCAATCAACAACATTAGTGTTCCATAACGGGTCATGATAACAGGTACAATTTTGAGGACAAGTCATTTCGCAGTCACACGCGTCGTAGTCACAGCAATGACAAATTGCAAAACAATGAGTCTCATACTCACATAAAAAGTCCGATGTTTTGAGATTTGTTAGTGGCACATGGGTTCCGCTGCGTGTGTTCGTCATTTTACACAAAACATTTTCCAAGTCCATCACTCGCGGATATTGTCTCATAGCCGTCATGTTATTTATAATCGGCAACCACTCCATAGTACAGTCACACTGAAACGGATTTCCACCTATGTAAAACTCTGGCAATGTTTTATTTTCCGGCACTGTCATTAAACGTAAACTATTAAGTTCTAAATGTACAATTTCATTAGCATACATGTCCACACGCGTTAGGTTCTTTTTATCAAAAAACGTATTTACATGAATATTATTTAAAAAGTTATTGTTTATAAACAACAATTCTACACTATTAGGAATTGCCATAGGCGATATTTCCACTATACGATTATGGCTAACGTCAAGTGTCTTTATATGGATTTGATCTTGCAACTTGTAATAGTTACCCAAGTGTTCAATAAAATTACCGTGCACGTCCAACCACTTTAAATTACTGGGCACAAACGCATAATCAAACCACACTAGATGATTTTCCGATAGGTTAAGCCATAAGAGGCTTGCAAGCGTTGAAAAGACGCCATTGATGTCCGTTAAAAAGTTCCCATCTAGTCGTATAGCTTCTAACTGAGAATTACGGCTGAAAGTTCCTCTTTCAATTGAGTAAATCTTATTTTTTGCAATATTTAGGACTTGCAAGCTAGGCAGATCCCAAAACATGCCGACGCTAAGATTTCCAATTTGGTTATCAATCAATCTTAATCCAGTCAACTGATTAAGATTTTTGAAGGATCCATTTCTAAAACTTGATATCTGGTTTTCTCCCAAATCAAGGGTTTTCAAAAAGGAAAGCTCCCACAAAGCGTCAGGTACATCTGACAGCTGATTAGAACTCAAATCCAACTCCTTCAAATCAGAACAGTTTTTAAAAGCTTTTTGGTCTATATTTACGAGCAAATTGTTGTTTAAAGTCAACTTGCTTAGAACAAACAGACCATTAAATAAGGTTTCGTCGATTGTATGTAAACGATTTTCGGCTAAGTTCAGTGTATGAAGGTTATACAATGGTAAGAATGCATTCTCTTCAATGTATCCAATTGAATTGTTCTTTAAGTTAAGAATTTGTAAAAAAAATAAGTCTTTAAATGTCTTCCCATCAATTTTGGTTAGAGCATTGTTGGATAAATCTAAGACTATTAATCGAATCAGTCCCAGAAACGTTCCGTCATCAACATGATTGCTAGTAAGTTGATTACTCGACAAATCCAAAACTATTAACTGTTCAAGTCTATGAAATATTCCTCTAGCTAGTTCATATAGAGAGTTGTCATTCAGATATATTTCTCTTAATTCTCTAGCATTGGCAAATAGTCCTTCGGGCAATGTTTGTAGACGATTGTATGATATGTTTAAGATTCTCATTGAAATAAGTCCATTGAAAGCTTCACTTGATATGTCTGTTATATTATTATGTTGTAGATAAAGGTATTGTAAACTTCTTAACTTCAATAGTTCCGATTCTTCTGGTAGAGACTTAATTTCATTATTACTTAAATCCAAAGTATGAAGGCCTGATCCGCATCCCTGTCCGAAACCAAGTTGGCCAACTGTTCTTATTCTGTTTTGTGTTAAATTCAAAGCATTCAAATTTTCTAGTGAACAAAACACGCCGGAAGGAACAAACTTGATGTTATTTTGAGCGAGATCTAACGACTGCAGTTCCGACAAACCGTTGAACGCGTTCAAAGATATTTCCATATTCTTAGTAGGACTCCATTCAGAGTTCTTCGAACGCACCTTCAGCTTTTTCAATTTACTCAAGCCTTGAAATGTGTTATCTGGCACGTGGAGCAATTTGCAGTTGCTTAACGAAAGTTTCGAGAGACCCTCCACGGCGCTAAAGTAATGCGCCCGCAGAGAACTTTCGAACAGCAGCAGGTGATTGCATTCTATGGCAAGATGACTGGTATCAGATGTCACAGAAGCGATACTACTTCCATCACCTTCAAGAGTCCGCACTTTACACAGCACATTGTTTTGAGAGTTCCTATCGGGGACCCGAACGCAGTTGTCCGAGCCATAGGAACCCGCCGTCCAGCCGACGTGCAGTAGCGCACAGAACACAGCCGCTACAGCATACATTATCACAGACTTTTATTTCATTTCAATATATAACGTCTCATAAACACTCCCCGTGGGTCGATATCACCATTTCCGAAACAAAGTCCGTAGCACACTTGAGCGCTGAAGAAAAACTTGTTAGCATTTCACTTCACTAAGTCCGTTGTATAACTTGTTAAAAGTCCTTAAAAAATTGTGCGAAAATTTATATTCACTCCTGGATCGGGGTTGATCATTTGACAGTTTTGTGTTATTAAATATTTATTGCGTGTATTTGAGGGACCGACGCGTGTGCAACGCGACCTCTCCGCAGCGCGGTTACGTTGCGACTGTGAAACGTAGAGCTTGACTCGTGGAAGTGGCAGTGGGGACGCGCAACATTGGCCCCCTCCGCCCGCGACCTCCCAAAGCTCGGTCTTGTAAGAAATATAACGTGCAGTGCCATCTCTTGACAAGTAGCGGACCATTTAACATAATAGAAAACTTTCTGAAGCGTAAGTATTGTTGGATGTCCTTTATCGGAACAAGGGACAACAATTTAAGCTATTGTAATTTTTTATTAAGTAGTTCATTTACATACAATGCTCAAAGATGTTTACGGTTGACGTCGAGATTGTAAGAAACAAGATCAAATAAATATTTAATATAAATGTGGGAATAAAACGAAACGTGCAGATAATCCACAATAGACCATCATTTTCTCGACCTAATCAAAGAAACGGGCGTAGCGCTAGAATTTTTCTATATAAATGTAACTTAAATAACTTATAATTACTTTTTTGTTTCTTATTCTTAAGCAATTACTTTACGCACAATAAAAATACAACCAACACAATGTGTTACTTTAAACTACATAATATTTACATTTGATCTATCCGATCACAGGTGTCGCTACTTTCTATGCAATGATAAGCCATAATAAATGATAACACTATATCAAATGTGAGAAAAGAGTGAAGACCCGAGTTCGTAAATGAAAAAATAATGGATTTATTACTATGAAATATACAAACAAACAAATATTATATTATTATTATAAAATAAATGTTCCAAGTATTTACACGAGGGAATACTTGCTCCAGATATTATGAAAGCTCTGAGTTTAAACGTAGTTGTTCTACTTTCAGTTTACACACAATTTTGCATACTTTAAAATAACGTAGCAATGGTGAAACTTAATATAAAACTTTAAAGCCAAATCTTTTGTATTTTATATTATTAAATATTTGTATAGGTACTATATCTAATAATGATGTTTATTTTCTTAGCGTCGAACTTTGTTTTTTAAATCTCAATCATTATCATTCTTTGGTATACCTACGTGCTGTGTTTTTAACTAAATTATAAAACTCACCTACCTTACTTTTTTCACGTACCTACCTACCTACTACCTACCTTGACACCCACTTATTACTTACTTACTTATTACTTATAAATTTCCAAGAAAAATATTTAACAAATACATTTACAATTAACCAGATAAAACAGTTCACCTAAAATAATATTAACATCAAGAATTAAATTTAAATTAGTAACACCCGTGTGAACTCAAAAAATATTACCCAGTTAAAACATTTTAATCGCGACATCGCACATTAAAATATATTTAGAACCAGACAATAGCCGCAACAAAAACGCGTAATAACAAGACACTAACAAAAACCTCAAAGTTTTCACGGCGATAACGATAACCCAAGATAGAGTTTTGTCGAAGAAATAATAGATTTTTATGTACTCGTAGAATTATCAGACGTGTCCGGGATTACGCGTCAGGTAAGGGCTTATCTGTCCCTCCATTAACACTTCTGAGTACGAGAACAATTGTTCTCCGCAAATGTTTTACCATGTTTTGATGAGTCAGCCGGCTTAAAAACGCTTATCTTACTTTCGCAGGCGTTGCGCAGATCTCAATGAGCGATTATCTAAAATCCAAATGCCCACGACATACGAAAACTAAGTTCTTGATATATTTTATACTTACTATGAATACTTTAGTGATGGAACAATTTGCTTAAAAATCTTACTTACATTCTTGTTTGTTTTTGAATATAAATATTTAAAAATCTAAAGCCACAAACTCTATAGCTGTTATTATCAGCGTTAAGCATTTAAACAAAAGAAGAAGCACAGGTCCTAAGCGAGGTTTATAGGTTAAGAACTGCCATTACCAGCTCTTGTCGCGCAATAAGCAGCATTATTCTGCAAGTGCAAGTATAAAAATATATATCATTTTGTAAAATTCTTTCACCAGGCATTGAGAATTTAATTGTGGCTATACTTATGTTGTACGCTATTTTGAATGCATACCAAACTAATATATTAAAATAAATAAATTTACGTAAATTTTTATATCATTGAATAAATTCTCCAAAAGAACTTTAATTATGCCGAAACAAAAGCTCATCCATAAGCAGTAAGTTGCTTTAAAAGGTACAGAAGATTTTTTTTGGTCTAAGCCTAGCAAATCGGGAGACAGGTTATCTGATAGTAAATGGTATTTTTTTATTTACTTATTCGCAACATTTATATTTTAAAACATATCTAAATTTGAAACCGAAGCTACAGCTATGAGTAAGTGTTCTCATTCGTGTGGAAATATCGAGATAAAGAATATCCCACGAATAATTTTGGTTAGGATATAAATGGAACAGTTGGAGAATGGAATTTGCTTTGTTTCAGGAGGTATTTTTCATAATTATATTTAATAAAAATGTTCAGATAAATGTACTGAATACCTGTTTGTTTTTAATTCTCATTGACATAACTGACTTTGGTTTCAAAATATGATATATTTTATATGTAGGTACACCTTTACATTGACGTTGAAAGTAATTTTCTAAGGCGATGAAAGTCAATATTTATTAAAATGCTTCCAGACTAGATAAACGCCTTAGAAAAGCGTATTTAACATAGGAATTCGTGCGTATTTCTTAGTAACTTTTTTTTATTTTTTTAGTGTAACGTACCGATAATGTTTTTAAATACCAAGTTCCACTCATTTCTGAAGTTATAAAATCCACTGATATTGCAAGAAGAATAAATGAATGGCAACATCACATAACAATAAACACAGAGATCTTAAAAATATCATTATGCGTGGATACCTTCATACAACTTGCTTAAAGCCCACCCCTTAGATGATGCATGATATTGCCTCCTCTACGCAAATTTCCCTAATAACCATCTCAAACTACATTAAACTAATTCCTTGTGTGTGTTTATTCAAGTTTAACACAGTTGTTCCGAAAGGGGATGTCTTCCGAAACTTAAATTAATCAAGATTAATGACTTCAGTTTAGCACTACCGCCCCAAGAAATTGTAATTAGTTGGGCAATCGAATTACTCGTGTATTTTTTACCCGCCCAACAAAGAAATATAGGGGAAACAAAGAAACTCGATTTGGGGCCCTTAGAGGGAAGCGTATTAAATTTGCATTAGGCGAAATTGAAATACGCCCTAGAACGACTTGTACTACATAAAACAGGTACACAGCTTGCGATGAGCGACAGGCGATTGTTTTAGAGAATTTTCATAATTTGGGCTAATGGATGGATGAATTGAATAATGGATGGGCGAATGGATAAAGTCGCTTCCGCTGTCTATTTGCGTAGATCTTTTAAACCACTAAATAGGTTTTAATACAGTTTTTAGCAATAGATAAAGAGATTTATAATAATGTAAGACGAAGGTTTATATGAATAGTTTACGGATTTAGAGGCTATATAAAAGGAAACATATTATGTAGTTCCAAAGCTTTCCAATCCATAGTGTAGCAAGTGCCTAATGATTTGTTACGAGGGAAGACTGATAATGTCGTCAATTCGCATCAGTCGAATCCTCAAGTCACGGCGTGACTATTTGATTAATTGAATCATTTTTTACCCTCTCGAAGGTACAAGGGAATCTGTCTCGCCTATTGTTGCAGTTTCCGATTACGAAGCATCTGTCGAGATAAGGCGTCTTGGCTACCCAAAGTAAGCTACGGAAATGGAAGGTTTAATGTTTTTTTGCATTCAAAAGGATGCGGTGGATTTAAAAAATGATCTTAAGCTTGAAGTAATCCGGTTATTCTTGAAGTTAGTCATAATAATAATAATAATAAATAATCTTTATTTTCGTAAACAACTAACGTATTGAGAACTCAAACAGGATATTAATGGGCGCATAATCTGTCTATCTATACAAATAAAATGATTTGTCATAAATGCAAAATGACTGACTGACTGACGGATCAATCAATATAGCCTAAACCGCTGATCATAAATACCTGAAACTTGGAGGCTGTGTTCTTTGTATGACGTAGGCATCCGATAACAAAGGATTTTCCAAATTACTACCGCTAAGGGGGTGAAAAACGGGGGCAAACTTTGTCCCATACAAATTTAGTAGATCAGACCAACGTGATTCCTTGCTCTGATCTACTAAATTTTTTATTTTTAGGATGCGATTCGGAATGGGACTCAAAAAAGGGAGGTAAAGTTTGACAATCCTATTCATTTAACATCATTCAAATTCGCGAGCAGTGTAGAGCAGACATTAATATAAACAAAGTCAAGAATTTGTTAATATAATATATTATTATCATAAATAATCATTCTCAATATTAACCGACGTCTTCTACTGAAATATTGCAAATACTTCCGCGAAGTTTGTCATAAATAGAGCAAGTTTGGAAACTTCCCTCTAAGGATAGAAATTAGCTTGATTGTTTTCATCAAGCCTTACGAATTTCTATAATAGTTTTTGATTAATACAACTAATTTATTTGCATTTGTTTTGCTCTTTTGACAACGCTTTTTATAGTTTAAACAGCGCTATCTATTGACGTTTTGTTAAAACGATAGATCATACAATTTCTCAAAACACCATATCAAAAGGAACTTATTTTCGCAGTTTTTTTTTGGATTCTCTCTCTTGTCTATTTTGACTTTACGTGACAAAAATTAATTATTTATTAATTTAAGCGATCTAATGAAGAAGCAGCTTAACTTCAAATCAAAGCTTCCGGACAATTTCGTAGATGCTACGAACAATTTGACAAAATTTAAAATCCATGCATGTTTTAAGTAGTAACACGTTCAGTGTTATTCGGTAGAGCTAGAGTCATGACTCATGACCCGCCCTCAGTCACGTCTTTGCCATGCGACATCCACCCAAGCGCCAACTTATAAGCCCACATCATCTCATCTTTATTACCGAGTCATTAAGACTGAAAGTTCTGTAAATCATGTATTGTCGTGAGATGCATCACTATATCACGACTTCAATCTTTTAACGTACTGACGTTTATACTAATTAATGTTTGTATGTCTTTGTATCTCAGATCTGTACGTCACAAAAGATAGAAGGTTTTGTTCACTCCGTCGTTTTATGTTCTACTGTCGTATAATTAAGTTAGAGCCTTGACAAGAGTAATGTACTTAAGATTAGTTAGAATTGTTAGTCTTAGCCTGTCTTAGTTATTCACTTACATACGACATTTATGAAGAGCGAGTCAAAACAGTGTTTTAGCTACACGATCACCGACTTAAATAGATCTTCGATAGGTACTATTTCACTACATTTTCACGCCCTATGGGCAATCAAGCAAATTCACATTTTTTTTATTGAATTATTTTTTTTACTGATATTATGTACATACGTTCAACTAACACTGTATAGGTAGGTATATACCTGAGCTCTATCCGCCCAAACAGTGGCCCCGGGAAGGACGGCGGTGTGTGTGGCCACGTTGTCGAAACAGTTAGAAGTCGCCAAACTCCGACTCGAGACGAGCCCGTAAGAGGCGTCGCGCGAGGAGGACACCGGTGCCTTCCCTTAGAGATCCTGGAGTCCTCTTACTGTGTTGAGGTAGACCACCAAGGGAGTTTAGTGCGGTAAAAATCCTACATTACCCGGTGTCACTCTCATGATGTCCGGGTACCTTTTAGAAGGTTTCTCTCTCGTTTAAAAAAATTCATAACTACAGCAAAAAGTGTTGCAGACATTTTCGAATGCCTTTTATTCCCATTTCAGTCGAAAGCGCCAATTACCTTGACCTTGGCCGAATATTCTAGCAGCGCTGGAATCGACGTCAATTATTCACCTGAAGATCGCAATCCGTCTCAAAACGCCCCGCGGCGTCTCGTTTCTGCTATTCGTGGGAGTCGTGGGACGAACTATTTTATTTTATTTGTACGTGTGAAATTCTGTAACATAAAAAGTGAATCAATTAATATAGGTAAACATAATAATCTCTTCATAGCATATTTTGTAATATTTATAAGTTTATCTTATACCTTTAAATGAGCAATTCTTGTATACATTATATATATATATATATATATATATATATATATATATGTAGGTACA
>DWQL01000759.1:0-13561 GCA_018231265.1 Noctuana haematospila | reverse complement strand
ATATACATATTACTAAACTTCAGCCCCTTCTCTTTGTTAGGAGAAATCAACAAAATACGCATAATTTTCTTTAACATTCCTTTTAATTTCTAACATTTTATCGTTCCTACCAAACATTTTGCTCCGATTAATTATTATTACGGGCATCAAGGTTGCCCGTCGTCGTGATGCCCGTCGTCTCTTCAGCTCAATAATCGTCTTCCTTCTTTATGTCCCGCTACTTGGTGCATCTTATGTGCATGGTATTTGATAATACCTATTATGTTAAACTAGAGTGTAAGACAAAAATCACAAGAGTGTCGCTAAACTGGCACCTGTGGATAGAATTCGCTAATTCGCTTATGTAAATGAGTCCCAAGTCACCTGTGTAATGTATATAAAGTTTATATTGTAAACCCGCACTCTTATTCAACTCCGTGCGCTCTGCTGAACTGTTATTTCGGAACACATTATTTCCCTGACCGCTGCTTAAAATATTTTAAAACTCATGTAACTCAATTTTTAACAGTGGCGCTCTTTAACCTTAATTTCAAAATGCCAGACACCCAAATGTGTCTCACATTAATTACGAGTACGCCATGAGTATCTCGTTATTTCAAGTAAGTTATTTTTAGTGTTTAAGATGTTGTAAAGAGAAGAGAAGTTGCATTGATTTATGTTATTTGACCATTAAACAGCAGAATTTTGTTTTAAACGATACTAAAATTCTTTATATTTTTTTGTAAACTGTTGAGTTGAAAGTCTTACGTTGAGTACCTAATGCAGTAAATTGTGCACAAGTACCTCTACAGGTGAAGTGTTACAATTTCTTATTTCTGGTCATGAAACAGTATGTTATTGATATTGTTCATATATTTCTGACTGCCAAAAGTTCAAACTTTGTTTAAGCTGTACATGGTTTAATTTGTCGGAAGCATTATAAAACATTATGTATAATTGGTTCAATTCTGTGTTTGCATGATAAACTACGTAATTCGACTCTTTCTGTACCAAATACAACTTATGTATTATTTACGTAATTACTATCAGGTACCTACTATTTACGCAGATTAAAATAATAAGATTTAATGTTATTAATAAAAGAGTTCTCGCGTTAGTAAAAAACGAAGGACAACGCATTAAAATAATCACAAAACTAAGTATCCGATTCTGTAATTTCAATCTTGGTTAGGTATTAGGAAAATCGCGTGACCGACTAAAGTTGGCATGTTCAGCGCTACAACGGCAATCAAATTAGGTTAAGCGAGTAACGCTTTCCGTGTTTTATGTGAGTGCATCGCCATCTTTATTGGAGATTCTAATGTCGATGACTTTATTTTATTCCACCCCATAGATTGAAACCACTTTACACGTTTGTATACGATTTAAAAATATAATTTAGTCATTTTATTGATATGACATATGAGTTTATGCTTTTTAATTTATTATAACATTGGTTCAATAGTTCACGCCTGTAAAGCTTCCGGTCGGTATGACTTTTTCAAACATCTTCAATGAATTATACTTAAACTTTCCTCGTGAATCATTTCGTCCATTATTGGTGATAACCGTACGAAAATCTACTTCGTAGTTTCGCTGAGGGGGACTTTTTTTATAATACTTATGAAATAAATTCCTTCGTTGTCACATTGCTACAAAATCAATGTGCGAACCATCATCATGTTTTCGCAGCTGTAAACATGTTACTAAATTTCGTTCGAAGACACCGCTGATGTGACACTTAGAGATCGCGCATCTATTCTCAAAGTGCTGGGATTTTCCGAATTACAAATATTACGTATACACATTATATTTGTCTTTCGAGGTGTTGCTAACCACATTGCTGGCAGGGAACCAAAGTGAACTATACCTATTTACGCAGGAACTTAAATATTCGGCGGGTTGCGTTCACATTTGTTATTTCAGCGTTTTTACTGATCAACATTAAATATAAATTGATATTCATAAAATTAATTTTACTCCAATCACCCCAATAGGTAGTGTGCTTAAACTTTGAATATATTAAATGACAGTGTACTTTACGACAACATGTTATAAATATTAATATTTTCATTTTCTTAAGTGTTTTTATCTTTTCTTGAACCGAGATCCCAATATAGTAAGTATCATTTAAATAAAACCGTCTATTAAGAAGTAGACTAATATCGCATCTATTTATTTTGACTACTATCTTTACTTATCTACTTTATAAGATATTTTTTATATAAGTTTCGGGTAGGTGAACTCTTATCTACTTCCGTTTGCGTGACTTCTTAACATTGCGACTAGGGCTGCTTACGTGTCGCCAACACGCTATGCGCTATGTTGATTTCCGAACAAAATAAAAGATATTTTAGTTCCGGAACTTTATAGAGTTGTTTATTTTCTATTTTGAGTACTTACAACTCATATTATTATAACTAGCCTATGCCCGCATCTCCGTCCGCGTTAAGAGAAATAATAAATGAATGACTAACAAAATAATTATTTACTACTCGGTTTCGGTCGCGTTCGGTGACCCTTCTCGCCCCTGTCTGCAGCTCTCTCGCCCTGCTTTTGCATCCATGTTATTATGCAGTTTTGTAAAGAGATTTTATAAATTTAAAAGTATAACTAAATAACAAACAGATGTCTATTTAAACTCTACATATGTATCGTTATTCACAACTCCATATTATAGTTACATACCGTTTAGTAGCGTGTCAGAAACTAATAAAAATAAAATTCATGGCATCGTCGGATAGAATTTGAGACACACACTACTGCTCTCTATAATCATACGTCCATTTATCATCCTATATTGGCCCTCTACTCAATCTTTTACCACCATTGGGATTTTAAACACAAGCAACCTTAAATCTAAACACTAATGTTAAAATATTTCAGTCGTCATTTAATTTGCTTATACCTACTAAGTACCTATGTATATCGTTTCTTATTTAAGCTACATTTTAAAATGATAACTTCTAACTTTTGTAAAGCAATAAAGAAATACATAGGTGCTGATAAATGTTAAACTCAAATTTAAGACAAAAGTCCTCCACTCTCCTCCCCCAAGGGAACCGGAATTATATAACACTTCACGTTAATAGCACCACAATTTTTATGATGACGGAAGAAAATTTTCGTAAAGATATCCGCAGTCTCCGAAGAGGAAAGATGGGACACTTAAAGAGATCGGGCTTACAGACGTGCCTTTGAAAGGGCATATTATATCCAATAAAGAGAATATTTATGAGTAAGTATGTAGATTAATATAACATCGATCTACGCGTATATATGCCCACGTTAAATTATAAAAACCGTTAGTATACAATATAATGGGAATCGTCAGTTAACAAATTGAAAGATTGTTAGCAAATTAAAGAATTATTTATTTTCTGAAAAACAAATTCCGAAAAGTAACCTAACCTATACTAATTAGGTTTCATTAGGGATAGGATTCCTAATTATGTTAGGGTAGAACACATTATTTTCTTTACAAAAAAATGTTTTGTAAAGAAATGGTTTGTAATACAGTTCACAATTTTTCGACACTTTACAAACTGGCAAGATAGATTAATTATAAACTATCAGTTTTTTTACCAATGTTACGGTGACCACCTATTTGCTTCGATTTTTATTTTCATTTTTCATATAAATTTGCATTTTAACAAATTGAGCGTTAAATCTGATGCACGAAACCGAACCAAGTTTTTGTACAAGATAAAGGTTGAACATAAAGAACGCATAGAAGGACCCTAGCTACCATTAATCTTGATAGCGCGTTTGGGTTAAAGTTATGGAACGTCAATAAATCACTGACGTTTAGTATTAGTAGCCTTTAACTTGGTTCAGGTTATAAGATAAATTAGTCAATATTCTGTAATGTTATAATCTTGAAATGAAACCGTTTAATATTATATGCTTTGCCTGGAGCAAGACGGCTATTTAATAATTAGGTAAGGGATACGCTGAAGTTAGTTCGTAAATCACTCATGTACCTACTCGTATAGGTACTACGTAGTCTCCACAAAAATAAGACAGGTAGGGTATAGGTAGATTGCGGCGGTCGTTCACCTCTCATGAAGACAAAAATATACTAAAATATTAACTTATTTTTCAGCATTCTCAATACTTTTGGCGCAATTCGTTTCAACCTTGTTTTTATCGAGAAACTGTCTTTCTGATTAACCAAAAGGCAAAGTTATGATGTGACAGATATTCGTTTTGAATTCAATTTGTACTGATCGGATCAGTGATCTGATAGTAGAATTGAGCGGTCGGACTGAACTTTTTTTACTGAAGTTTTATCAATTTGCTGTGGATTTATATTTGTAGAATCGGGAATGCAATCCATTTTATCTCTTGCAATGTTTTATCTTGATTGCTATCTAATACAATGTTTATTTTGACGCTTGATAGTAAGGTACTAGTCAAGCATTCAAGTCAAGCATTGTAATGATGGATAAATAACATTTTTAAGTAAGTGTAATGTTACTTTACTGTCAAAGCTCTACATTATGTTTTCCTTCTTTACAGTATTTTCCAAGGGACAATGCGAGACGGGGCAGTATCGATTCTTGGCCAAGACCGGAGGCTACGCCTGGGTTCAGACTCAGGCCACCGTCATCACCGACAAGCAACAGAAGCCAGTCAGCGTGGTCTGCGTCAATTACGTCATCAGGTTAGTTTAGGGATAAGTAAAATAATTCGGGAATAAAAAGATGCATAACACTTTTTAATGATTTATATTCCAGGTTAAATATATTTATATTTTTTGTTATTTACATTTGAATGAATAAAAGAAATCCTGCCAGAAAAGGTAAGTAAATACTATTTCCTTTTTGTTATTACGTATGTTTTTATTTTAATCAAATTTTATAAGGTCTGCCGTTCGAGTGATGATACTATCAGTTACAAATTGTGTATTCTTGCCACCGTCGTCGTCGTTTCTTTAATAACATTCTGACCGCCTTATCTCTATGGGCCACTCCCTACACTTTTATGTAGCCGTGTCATTAACTTTATTACGTAACTTCTAATTTGTTACTCTGAATGTGTAAATATTATGAAGTGGATGGAGCTGCTATTACTTACTATCTTTAGAAATAGACTTTTTATTTTTTATTGATAAGTTCACCATTGTCTTATTTAAAATCGCCATTGTGCAATGCCATACTTATTGTTGACAGCAGCCTCAATTGTAACTTTTAGTAACGAAATGAATTTAGCAAATATATATTTTCGTTAAATGTTCTTGCGTAAAGTAATATCCCTGTCGGCTCACTTGTAGAGAATATGAAAACCTAGTCTTGAAGACGAACAATAAAAAGGGTGCCTCGTAATCCTTTGATCGTGCACTGCGGTGTCTTATATAACAATTTGCCCTCCAGTAACCGACACTGCAGTCATTCAGGCCGTCCACGAAAACCTTTTTTACCTCGCTATTTGTTTTACGTTTATCTGCGAGATTTCATTAAAAGCAAAGGCAAGCGCCGTTTGGAGCTATGCTGTTATAGTATCTCTAGTTGCGATCATAGAAGAGTTTTATATTAAATTATTCTCGCATATTCATTTAACATTGATCATTTTATGAAATGTTTGATGTCACATCCATATTGTTTGTATCTAGCCAAACTGACTACACAATATCTAAAGAGCAATCTACATGTCAGGGGCAGCACTTTGGCGGTCGGCTAAATTACATTCAAACATTATTTGGCACCTCTGTGTTTTGTTCTATGGTTCAAACATTCGCGGTGGAGTTTTCAGAAGGAAAAAACATTTTACTTCTCACGTGTAAAGAATTGGTATAGATTTATTCGTAATTTGTTTATATTTTATACTCTCTACTACTACTCTACAATCTTAAGTAACATTCTGTCCGTCTTAACAAACTTTTTTTAAATAGCAACACAAATAATAATGATGCTATCTCAATATTCTGTTACTTTATCTTATCTATCATAAATTTAATTGGGTACCATTTAAATTATTTACCAATCATGGCAAATATGTAGGTAGGTATGTACATCACTACGACGCCACGTGTAAATCTATCGTGATTTCAATAACACATTATTTATTATGTGTGACCGTGCCACAATCAACTCGAATTGAGTTCGATCATTTCTAATCAGCA
The DNA here is from genome assembly GCA_018231265.1 of Noctuana haematospila. Lineage (NCBI taxonomy): Eukaryota > Metazoa > Arthropoda > Insecta > Lepidoptera > Hesperiidae > Noctuana > Noctuana haematospila. The sequence goes on along the minus strand of DWQL01000759.1, from coordinate 7,458 downwards.
TCTCCACAACCATCGCGCTATAAATAACCAACAGTACTAATAACAAGATAAACACCTTAAAGTATTGTTCTACACATTGAGCAAAAGGCAACATTGAAATTTGTTTACAAAAATATAATCGACTCACGTAGCGTTCAGGTATTGATACTCGTATCGTAATATACAAAATACTAAAGGATGACTCTTATTGTGAACTATTGAATGGTCTGTTGCAAAAACCTTTTATATAATATTTGTGCCTCACGGTTACAATTTGCTGTCAGCACAATTATTTTATTTTATTTTCCAATTTAAATGCGCAATGTTCAATGATGAAAAACTATCTGTTACATAAATTAGCCACGCGTGTTAACGCAAGACTTGTTTACGATGAAGCTAGCGAATTGAAAGATTAATCGATTGATCTTAAATTAACATTAACATTTATTTGTTTCTTATATGATTGATTGGTTAAATGGAAAATTTATCTTATCAGTGTTGACTGCAGCAAAGAAAACAGTATGCACATCAGAGGAGTTATGTTATCAGATCAGTGCATCAGAGGGCTGACGGGTTATCTAAAATACAGTTGCTATGTGTATCGTCTTCCTGTGGTCGTTCATCTGCTATTCGTATGCTTATCGTCAAAGTTGATAGCTTTTTAACCCATCAAGGGTGAAGTTGGCTCTTAGCAGCTTAAATATTATGTAGATGCAATAATAATAAAGTCTGATTTAAAAGTTTCTGTCAAATAATTTACTTTAAAAAATAATATTCTGCAGTTACCAAAACTTATAGTATATCATTAACTTAAAGCATTATAGTATTTAATGTTTCGATCTGTCATTAATTTATATTTATGTAGAAAATTTGAAGATAAATAGGAATATTGTGATTGATATTTAATAATATGTACGAGAGTACTGCTGATTCAGCACTGCTGAAGCCTTCAGCAACAGAGAGTGGTCCAAGTATTAACTTATGTAATATACCTATAAATTATGATCCAATCCAGAACAAAGCGAAAGGCAAAAACCATGAACTCATTACCTTATCATAACGCATGCGAGACACGTGCCCATTAATTTGTCTATGCATTCATGTGTTAATATATCTTGATTTTATAGTAAGGGTTTGTCTTATCTGGTAATAATCGATATTATTGATGCGGATTTCCGCTACAAGGGATGTGTGTGACCCTATCCTTTTGCCTTTAGTAAGATACAGGTACTTATAGCTTTATTCCAAAGCCAAAGTGCTGAATGAATATACCATAAATGCCTTTGAAAACCAATTGCGGATTTAGATCCAATTTGAAATCAAACCTCTGTAACCTTCGATTATTGATCGAAGACTAAAAAATTTTATGGTTGGGGTATATCATATTTTGTGATGTGCCTATATTTAATTTAGGTTAATTACTATATGTATATTTGTACTAAATTCGATATTTCCTGGCCTATAGTCTTTGTTCTTTCTTTGTTCTTGCCTGAGTTGTATTAACACATGGCGATGGCGAAACGTTCATATTCATTTTACGTGCTGTCGGATGACGTTAAATTCTACTAATTTATAAAAAAAAATTACACTAATTAAAGTCATATGCATGCTCCTTAACCAGTTGTCCGGATATCTTGGCCTACACTGTGCTGAATAAAATATTTATTTCCACGCAATATGTGGGTCAATGCAAGTACTCGTGACTCTGTACATGTGTATACACTGCATTCGAAGGGCCATGTGTGACTATTATTAGAACTAAATCGTGTCTTGGTTGGTTCTAATGATATCTTAACACACGATGTCATAATTGTTGCAAATGCAAAAAAAATTGAAATCTGCTAGTTGTTATGTTTATGTACGTCGCTAAAATTTTACCTGTTTATTTAAAATTGACAGAATATTTTTTTTTTACTATAGACGTATTTAGTTACAATCGAAAACAGTGCCTACAATTTACATGGCAATGGGATCATTACAGGTCTAACCACTCCTGAAACTACATTCAGTATTCATTGTTGGATTGGAATAAATTTCAATTCATTCTTCTTATTGCATGTGCTCCAGTTATTCAATTAAAATGCTAAGGTTTTATATTAAGTGCTTGCTTATGGATTTATTCTGTAGCACTCTCAATATATACAGTTCATTGAACCTGAAAATTGGTCGTAGAATAATATAAGCACATAATCCATGCTTCTATTGTGAGAAATATGTGAAGAACTTCATAAATATTAATCTGCAGTAAACCTAAAAAGATGATAGTCTCATCTGCTTTATTTTCTTAAAGAAAAAACTAGTTTCTCTATAATTTTTACATGAGATGTTTAATTATATTGTCTTGGAACAACAAATTGAAATGGAACTCCGTCCCTCCCTTCTGGGATATTCAAGCGTTGCTGGGCGGTCGTCGGTCCGTTTATGCAACCTCGGGCGAATGCACTGCAACCTCCCTCCCCAGGTTGTTCACCCGTCCTTCCTACTACCTATTTCAACTAGAACATTGTAGTTTTCGTTTCAAGTTGAATGGGAGCGTGGGTGTTCTCCGGTTATCGTCCCGAATGCTACACAGTTACGTACGCGATGCGGTGTGCCTCTGAGACTGGGACTAAACTTACTTGTTACTTTGTTACAATATTATCCTGCATTTGTACATCTATTTTAATGTTTATTGTCACGTTTCATGATCTATTTAGCAGTTTTAGTAAATATTTGTGGTCTTATTATGTTGATTTTAATAAAACCATTTATTGTTTTGTCCTTCACTTAATCTGACAGAATCTGTCTATATTGTTTCGAATCTCTGAGATAAATTGTATCGATGAGACCTTTTAGTAGCAAAAATTTCTTGAACTGTCATAATATATGAAGCAAACGGGAAAAGGGTCAATGGCTGTGACGTAACAAGAATCTGGCGTGAATATAGCTTTATAGCTATGTATGCTTTCGTTTTCGTATAATCGCGTGCCCTTGGCTTTTATTATGGATGCTTTCATCTCGGTTTTTGTAAACCTGTTATATTATTTAATTTTATTTGATGTACATTGATCTATATACTTACTTCTTTGATATATTAAACAATTGGAAATAATAAATTTTTAGATTGGTTTCTGATATGTAAATATATAATCGGGTTTCTGGGTCTAATTTTCTTTGCGATTTACAATATTATTTCCAGCATCAGATAATATAAAGTAATCGTTACAGAAATACCGCTTCCAGTAAGAAATATTCTAATTTCTAATTCAATTTTAGACTTATTCAATATGTTATCTTAATATCGTTATAAGTTTACGAGTCATTGACATTGTTTTTATCTATCGATACGTTTCACGTTTTCCTAATCAGTAATCTATGTTCGGCACATTGTATGTTCATATTCGCCCAACTTTTTGTAAATTTTAATAATATGATGGTTTTTTAGTCACCAAGCAACAATTCTGTTTGCTAAATGAATTCCCCTTTCCAAGTATTCGTCAGTATATTCGTGTAGCCGGTCACGTAACTCAGGCAGAACTATTACTATTTTGAAAATTTTCCTTATTTAAATTGGTTATATTAAACATGACTTAGTATTTGTCTACCTATTACACATTCAAAAAGTCTTACGCTTTTAATTTAATGGATGAGGCTTTCCATGTACCTACCTATATATTTTTAATTTATGTCACTATCACCTGGTACCTTCATCTATTTTTGAAAATAATTTTTATTTCGTGCGTACATAACATTATCAAAAATGTCTAGCAGAAATATAAAACTGGCAGGTATAAAAATTACTTTTAAATGCAACGTTTTCCACTTAAAATTGGTTTATTTACGAGTAAACGTAACCATCCAATCAAAGATTTAAAAAAATTATAATGCTTGTGCTTATTAGTTAAAGATAATCGACATGAATAGTTTGATTCAAAGTAATCACCTTGATAACTACATGACGATATAAACGTACATGGCGCTAAAAATGACGAACAGTTCGAGAAAATCCAACCGGTGATGCAATTCAAGATTGCCCGTACGGCGTTTAAGTCACGTAGTCAGGCAAGTAGAAATTGGGGGTGGAGCTCAGTAGAGTTCAATAACCGCTTTGAGATATCCCACCGGCCCTAATTGCATAATGATTTGCAGTACGTCAACGTATCTCCTGCATGTTGTAATGTAACGGCATTACGCGTAGGTTTTGCAGGGATACCAAGTTCATTGGAAGACTGCACTTACTCAAATAATATGACGGAAACATTAGTCAGTCTGCAAACTGTTAATACTGTGACTATTTATCACGGAATGTTTCCATAATCTTGCATTTGAAAGACACGCAATACTTATGTAACAAGAGTAACATTGTTATAGGTTACAAGTTAAACAAAAAGAAAAACAGAATTTGTAGTATAAATTAACCTTAAATAAACGACTGGTGGTTTACCGGAAATCCGTAGAGATTATTTAAATCTCTGAGATTAGGAAACCTCGATCTGTAAGTACTTTCGTTTCACAATTTACCTCGGATTTAGTAGGATTTCAGGTCCCTTAGTACTATTTCCCGCCCGATGATCTTATCTTGAATGATTTTCATTAAAAGATAAAAATTGTAATACCCTGATTGAAATCATTATTTACGTTTTGACGCAAGAATCATTTTATGAACATATTATATTACGTCATTGCTATAGCTAGATTAAGCTATTAATTTATTATCTACTTTCATTATTACGATTTTTATATACTTCTTTAAAGTTTTAATTTTTTAAGTATCTAATGTCCTGATAGTAAATAAATAAAAATGGAAGTAAATGCATGTTACGTAATCATTACAATTTATTCATTTATTAGTCATGATTTTAAAGTTGGTGCAATATCACCGGTTAGGATATCAGCTATTTGCTCTGTGGACTTTTGTAACGAGGCAGTCGGACAGTCCGCAACACTACTTCGACGTTTGTGATTTTGTAGCCTATAAATAACTTACGAAAATAAGTGAAGTTTTACCTTATGTGAGTGTGACAAATAACCCTATGTGAGTGTGACAGTAATTAGGAAGACTTTTTAATATTTTTTTTTTGTTTATCAATGAGTAGCAACTGTAGAAGCATCAAAGTATAATGATGTATGTAGAGTTAGTAAATGCAGAACCTATAGCTCTACAGTGCAGGGCCCATTAGTGCTTGGTGTCGTATTACGTGGCTAAATTGTGGAACAACGCGGCTTCATGCAATATCGAGTGTCGGGCTTCGCGCGGCAAGCCATGATGGATAGATTTATTTTATAACCATTTGCGATTTAAATGAACACCGTTTTCATTATCATAATGTCGTATTTAATCAATCAACAATGAAGGTTTGTGTGTGGTTTCTGTAGCTTCTTTTTGTATCCAGAATCTACGGTAATAGAACAACAATTGAGTATAGATAGTTTTAAGACGTTAAGGATAACTAGGAGTAGCTTGTTGACGTCAATATATTTACATTTTATTAGCATAGAATGCGTTGCTGTTGTATAAAAGATTAAAATATGTACATTATTATGGCTGCTAATGAGAATTGTAGATGTTTCAGTATTGTACAATGTAATCATTTAATTTTTACATTTTTAACAGTTAACTATTATATATTATATTTTAAAAAAAACGTGTCAGTTATAGGTACTATTTATAACCCAATAACGGCTGGACCGAACATATTTGATTTGTTGGGTTTGTGCCCCAAATAACAGAAAATAGCTATTGAAAAATCAGAAAAATTATGAAGATTGACTTATTTCGATGAATAGTTTTTCGGACGGAATCCGGTTTTTTTTTAATATGTTGACAAAACGAAGTCTGTCGGTTCAACTAGTAATGAATATACTCTAAGAGGCTTATAAAGATTATAATATTCATGTGAAGCATATTCTATTCGGTATTGTGTTCACGGTTTAAATACTAGGCTGACATTTCACAACATACTTTGAATTGTTATAATTTGATACTGTAAATGAAAGAGAAAATAGTACGCAACAAAGTATGTTTTAGATGTGTATTTAATGTATATTTAATGCGTGTGCCTTATTGACAAGTTAGTACCACCACTTAGAACTCCAATAATTTTTCAGTTAATCGTATTTTAGAAATTGGTAAGTACTATGTATAAGTATTATAATATAAATATGAAATTAGGTTATTTGTACAAATATCGGTACATAAATTTGTTAAGTACACATTTAGGTGGCTATATTTCACCATATTGTAATGATATCCAAATATTTTATATTTCCTCATAACTTTCTTAGAAACTACCTATTTGTAAATGAGTTTATGCTTCATTCGTAAGTTTTATAGTATTTTTCTGCACAGTAGGTACACCGCGTCAACCAGTCAATCGATCGAAGATTGTCGTCATTAAGTATTCGTTCGTGACCCATTTGTTTTACAAAAACGAAGTGTCTGCTAAGTTATATTTCGATTATTTAAAATTAATATTATTTCATAAGTAAAATTATAGATTAATATATCATTTTTATTTTTTTAAATTGTTAATAAATAATATGATTTTGGTTATTTGCTTTGATACGCTTTGCTTTATATGATGACCGTTTCTTCTCTTTTATTGTTTTTGTGCATTTATAAATAGCACGTAACGCATAGGTATATATTGAAATAAGCTTGTATAAATTTAAAATGTTAAATTATTTTGTAAGCTCACTTCATTCGCACTCACTCTGTGCTAATTACTATTCACGCAGTTCGTCGACCTTTTCAGGATTCTCTGTCACTAAAATAACTGACGTTTCGCTCAGGTTTTCGGTTTTGCTGTTGCTAATACGATTACACCATTCAGTATCTTTACTGTACTTGTTGTTATAACTTGTTATCGCTATCGTTAAAGTAGTCATAATGTTTTCTTATCTTAACTTCAGAGTTGAACACCTCGTGGAAACGTGTTAATATCACATCATCTGTAAATGATGTCGCATTAACCTGACCGTGATCGCGGCAGAATACCGGTGAATCGCGAACTCGTTATCTAAGCCGCGTGGCCGTCGAATGAACGGAGCGGCAACCCTCGAAATTTTATCATCAGGTTACGTTGCCGGTCGTGCAGTCAGCAGTGTATGTGTTTAGGTGGGTCGCGTCACTACACGAGCATCACGAGTGCGCCGTCGCCGCCAATCGCCGCGCGTATCATTCGCGCCACGGACTCCACCGCAAGCGTACACCCCATGCGTACAACTCCATCGACTACCCAAACTCGCGATCCCGATCAGCTGTTCGTTGTTTTAACTTCCGCACTCGCCGGCCAACTCGGATACTAACTGTATCTCTTTCGAAATTGTTCGCCACCGCCACAACATGGTAAGAATAAGTGATTTAAAACAGTGACAGTGTTTAGTGGGAATTGCTTGTTGTGTCCTCTTATAACGTGATAGATTACGTCTACGGCTCAAGTTTGTGTGGTGTTCAAGTTTCTGTGGTAATGGAGGTAGTCGACAATATTTATTGCTTAC
>DWQL01000758.1:0-13571 GCA_018231265.1 Noctuana haematospila | reverse complement strand
CCTCAGGCAGGACACGAGCCTGCTTGAGGTTGGATGTAGATATCCATGGGCGGCAGCGACCACTTAACACCAGGTGGCCTGCATGCTCGTCTGCAACTTCATAAAAAAAAAGTTGTTACACTCGTTTCGTCTGAGGCAAAAGTAACGTTTTAGAACACAGTGCTGACAACTTAAGCATGCCGTTAAAGGCTCGGCAAATTATGTCAAGATGAGGCCAGAGTTTTCAGAAGTAGCGACATAACTATGTATTAGTTTATCAAGTCACTTGATAATATAGCCTTTTGGTATCTTTTGAGTCTTTTTTATTTAAATTGTAAGTTTTGCTGTTCCATCTTTATTAGACTAATTCTTAGAATTTAATAACAATAAAAAATCTGAATTTTATTAGAAATAAATCAGGTCATGGAAAAAAAATTGCAACTAATATTTCTTAAATATAGTCTGAAAATAAATAGAAAGAATTATCTATGCTATAATCTGGTGAAGACTCTGTTGTTTCCATAAACTTGACATAAACACGTTTATGAAGCTTGTTACAAAAATACATTAAAAGTATGCCTAAAGGCCAAAAAATAGTCCTTATGTTGAATTTCATAAACTAATATTAGCTCTTCATCATTTATTTTCTTAATTAGGTTATCGGCGTTGTGTAAAAACTTTCCGTGGTATAGATATAGCTATGAGTAGTTCTATCTTTATTGCAAAAAATATTAATAAATTATATTGAGTTTCTAACGTTACTTCGTAAACAGAGTTTGATAAATAGATTAATAGGTTTCTGATTACCTACTCTGAAAATTTTGTGTGACTAATATCTACCAAAGCTGTACAGCTCTATATAGGATAAAATTATGTGTTCAGCATCGTCCATCATTACAAATAAAATACAATTTAAATATGTCAGCATTCACAGCTAAGTATTGGCTGACCTATTAAACTCAATATCTCCCTACTTAATAGTTTTCAATGGGGGCGAAGTGGCTACGTCCGTAAGTATTTCGTGACTACGTCCTACATATCTGGGATGGACTATTGTACCCGATCATGAACATTTTACATTTTATAAAAATAAAGTTTTCTTCTTAATAATAATGAACTACTTTGCATTACTCCTTAAATGTTTGAGAAATAACTAGGTAGGTATATCAAGTTGTTCAAATATAATTATATAGAAGTTTCACACCTAACGAAAACTTAGCAGACAGTCTACGCTCTCACTTTAGTATTAACAAGATGAAACATAAAACTATTCAGAATTTCCTCTAACACCAAGTCTTTTCGTCTGACACCTACCTACATTATAATATATTACATAACTAGTATTTAAATTTGTGTAATCCGAACATATCTTATCGTTTTGCCACTTTTAAGAAGCTACGAAGAACTTCTTAAAAATGGAAACATCTTCAGAGTCATTACGGCCAGTGCTCTAGTAATATTATTAGTACCTACTCAAACGACAAGAAGTTAATTTCGTCGACTTTTCATAAGAGACTTCAATCCGACTAAATTTCGTTCAATGAAAAAATTCCATTACAGAAAAGAGACTCTTAAGTTATAGTTATAGCAATAACAGTTAACAGGATTTTGCAAAGAAAGTTACGAGAAAAATGTTTTGTATGATCTAACAATTTTCGACTTTCGTGCGAAGGTAAAAATATTAGATTCCATCTCAGCCTCAAATGGGATCAGAAAAATATTGAAACACTTGATCCGGCTCCGATTGACTCAACAAGCATAAGCCACTCGGGCAAATATACTAACCAAAACTTGTGTTACGTGTTTATCATAATACCATGTAAATCGTTTTCACTTACCCTACAGGAACCCCCGCCACGTTTTTCTTTCCACCATTTTGTTTTCAATATGTGAAGTTTGCCTTCCTCTTGCAGTTTCAATACGGCTCCGCTAATTGCAGTACGGTATGGTGAATCTAAACAGATGTCAAAGTGATAGGCATTAATTAAATTTGATTTTAATTAAACAACATTACTTGGGTAATGTTGTTTAATTAAAGTGCATAAAATGACCTATCAAGTGAACGTAGTCACTTAATCCGTTACCAATCAAGCATAAAAATTAAATTACTCGTTAGTCGCGTATAAAAAGTAGGTATGCGTAATATTATATACGATAAAAGATTGTAATATAATTTAATTTATCGAATCCAAGAATGCACAGCTTGTGATATCCATGCAAGTAAAAATGCAAATGAGCACGTCAATTGCCCTGCAACTTATGGACGCAAATGATAGCCAATAAAGTGATATGTTTATTGTATTAATATAAAAGTATGATGTTTAAATATTAATATTAAATTTTCATTACATAAAATTAAATATATTAAATAATTTTTATAAATAATAATATTTAAACAAATACTACTAAACAATTCAGATAAACTTAAGTGCTACTTACTGGGTGGCATTGCGATCCCATACCCCTTAGAATCCAGCATACCCCCGACTTGCGTAAGGTCGCAATTCCTCTCAACAACATACTCTATCGTCGTAGACTCCATCAAGTACGCATAAGCTCCCTTGCCTCTCATCACCCTCTCCTCACCCTCTTTATTACTGCTAGTGAAAACCGAGGGTCGCGCCGATTCCATAAACGACCACATCCGTTGATAAGTGGAGAAATTCGAGTCCTATACAAAAGAAAAATAATTTTTTCTCTCAGTAAATAACATTTATTTTTTTCTGTACTGCGTTTTGAATTATCAATCCTTTGATAATATATATTATGTACTCGTAAATAGGATGAGATAAGTTAATTCTACACCATTTGAAAACAAACAATTGAGTTCCAGCAAAGAGCTGATATGTAGTTTAATAATATTAACAATTCTCCCGTTCAAAACTTTCCAGTGAAACCTATTATTTTAATCAAGTCTAATGTATAAATTAAAGACATTCATTTCATTCAATTAATTAAAGAGCGTCATTATAGCAAAACGGTAGAAGGCTTACGTGAAACAGGCTATATTCAAAATTAATTTCGCTGACTTGTTTTCATTCCTTTACAAAATTACCGGAATTGTTGGAAAAGTTGATAATTGAAATAAATATTACCCTAAAGAAAGCCGCGGTGGAGCCTCCCTTCAACGCGCCATACTTAATTTTCGTTTGTTTAGCGAGATCTTCAGCACTTTCTATCGGTGAGTCCATTCTTTCCACGGTTAGGAAAGCCGCCAAATTAGCGGTATAAGAAGATATCATGATCAAAGTGAAGAACCACCACATCCCAGCCACCATCCGAGTTGACACGGCTCTGGTTGAATATTCAAAATGTGTTACTATGTGTTTTGATCCAATACAGCTAAATAGATACTAATAACACACAACACAATGTCTACTATACAAACACACAAATTAATCTAAGTACATCACGTGATACACATCATGATATCTATCATACAAGTATTCTAATAATATTTTAAGAATACTAATGCTTATTACCTATTAATTGGATTTCGTTTTTAATTATTCGTTGGAGCGTAATAATAACATTTTGAAATGATATTTGTAACTATTTCAAGTAATGATAAAACTAAAACTAATTGCGATTCATATTTAAAATTACTTTAGAATTAGAATTTTGATGCAGCAAGCTAGGATACTACACAAGCACAGAAATATCGCGTGCATATCGTAAAAATTATCCTTACTATTGAAACGATTAGCAACTAAATTACGGAGATTGTAACTAAATTTTGTGAAAACCAAGGCCAGTTGACATTACTAGCACGTCTTTATTTAAATTGGACGCTGTAGGCAACCATCGAAGCTTGAAATTCACAAAGGGCTGTGGTCACTTTGAAACTAATTAGCCTAACGGACTTTTCTATCCAGCCGTACATTCGAAATCCAGAAGTGCAAAATCATTATAAAACTAAATTAACCAAATCTGATATTAAACAGCCCTTTGAGAAGTGACTTTAAAAAGACGCTTAAATTTTCAGAAGTTGTAACTGCATAGACCTATTAGCGATCGTTTAAGAGTCGCTGGCGATATGAACTTACTTCGGTGCGATATCCGAACCTTGCTGCATCAAGGATCCGATAGTGAACCACAGCGAGTTCATGAGAGTGAACTGATTCTCCAGCACCGGCGGCTCGTCAAGACAGTTCCGGGGGCTGTCCCACTCGTAGGGGCTGAACCTGCGCCGAAACACGGCCCGTCATTTACAATATAGTTTTGAGTTATTCGCCAGCGCTCCCATCTCAAGTGGGATGGAACGCTTATTTCATGTTTATATTTCAAAGGTTTTCCAATGTATTCAGTAAACGCGTCGGCGAATGACCCAATAACTACATTTGTGGACTTCGCTGAGTTCACTCAGATCTCATCAGTGTTTGTGGTCGAAACACACTTGATGTGCACACAAGTGTATTTCAATCACTTGATCAACATGCGAAGTACCTATTTGTTTCTTACTTGGGTAAAAAGTCGCAACTCTGCTGCATAAGTGATCCGATCGCAAACCACAAACAGTTGGCAAGGGAGAAAATGTTCTCCATTTTCTCGCCGTCTGGTGAATGCGTTGGATGCCATTCGTATGGAGTAAACCTATTGGGTGAACTTGTTTGGTATATCAGTAAATAAACGGCAAATGCTTGAGTTCACATTATAAAAAATAAAAATCGATTTCTGTACAGTCTGTACATCACCGTATCATAAGTAACAATTTATTTTCTTAACTTAAGATTGAGATCATTCTTCTGTGCGAACCTAAGTATAAAAAACGCGTAGGTACTCAAGATGGATCTCAATCGTTACTTATTGATACGGGCCTTAGTGAATTTAAGATACTTTTCAATTGTTTTTAAAATAACTTTTTAAAATTACTGCAACTGATGAATAAAAAAAATTACAATATAGGTACACCAAACGCTTATATTTAAAAATCGATTATGAAATAAGCTCAAAAAATTAGAAATTCTTTTGTTAAACTTTTTCAAGTGCATCTTTCATAAATAAAATGGTTAAAGACCTATAGTATTTACTTACCTTGCCAATATAAACAGTAGTACCGACACGCCTAAGTATGCAGTAGCCATGTAGATCCACACATCCAAGGACAGTGGAGACAGGAATGAGAAGAGGTTAGGCGGCTGCTTGATGGGTTTGCGATACAGTACTGAGATGCCCAGATTCATGAATGGCATCGTAAAGTCTACCACTTGCTCTCTGTTACAAAGAATTATTCATTGATGAATTAACTCAAAGTAATAGTCCAGGAAAAGTCACAAGAAATAATGAAGTGAATCGATTTTATTAAATTAAAACTCTTTCTAAAAGAGTGTCTTTAATCTTTATTAAGGTGGCTAAATCTTTTGAACTGATTGATTTCGTTTAACCTTACGACTGACAGGTTAATTCTAAGTATGTAGGTAATATAGAAAATTAGATGTTACAACAATTATTAAGAAAATTTCTTTAAAAACGTAGAGCTGAAACTATGTGCAGTGTAACAGCTATTATCAAGCTATTTCCGCCTCATGTACCTCAGACGAGCTATCTTAGTACCTCGTTGAAATATTTCATGTAAATGGTTTCCATTTTTATGTAACTTTATACATACATACCTACTTGAATATATTTCATACGCACTTTGCAGTACCTATCCAAAAAACAAAGTTGATACAAAGTAGTCTATTCATACTTGTTAAACTTTACAATTTGTTTTTTTTTTTTTAATATTTCCCTTTAAAGGAAATAATAAGAATATATTCGCAATATTAAGAAATACCTTACCCAGTGACCCACACTTACTTTTAATGTTGACTGATAAATTTATATTTCTAAACTAGCTTAACTAGCTTTGTCAATAATAACAACCAGAAACCGACTGTTTTTTATTTATCGAAATCGAATTATTAGAGAAATGAAAAATATCATTATTAATTAATATTATTTTGGATTGCCATGAATTGAATTGACCTAATTTATGATAAAAAATATTAAGTACTTTGCATAAAGATAACTACGATTTTATACAATGTCAAGTAAGGCAGAGTAGAGGCCTTTGTTAGCAATCTTTGCCTGTTATTGGAACATTTAGAAAAGGTTTCGTGTTAAAATAATAACGGTTGTGGTCCGGCGACCACTAATATTTCTTTTGTGGAAATTTCTACACGTTTTTGTTCTCAAATAACGACCGAACCTTTTTTTGAAGTAAGTAATGAATTCCAGTTCGGCGAGTCCGCTAAAAGCATATTAATATAACCATGCTGTAAATACGTATGAAGTTAAATACAATATTATTATGTAATTTCATTTTATCACATTAAATGCGACGGAAATGTATATCTTAAATTAATAAATGACAATTAATACTTTCCAGGAAAGAGGTAGGGAAATCTTACGCTCTATTAATTAATAATTAATTATTTATTATTTTTATATATATTTATAAGTTACTTTAAGTTTTTAGTTTAGGTATATAATATATATTTATTAATTAATTTTATTTGTTCAATAATAAATTACATATTAATACTTTAATGTAACTGTATCTAATGTATCTATATGAGTATGAAAAGAAAAATTTAAACAGTTATAATATATTATGTACTTAGTAATTTTGTTTTGTATTATGAAGATATTCCAGACATTTTAAATCTGCAAAAGCTAAAAGATAGAACAAAAAATTGAGATACGAATGGTTATTGATAACATCATGGCCACTGTAAACGCAAAACGAAAAAAATGCGATTGTTATTATGAAAACCCATCAAACCTTTTCCCTGTAAATGGATCTCTGTTAACCAGATTTAAAAATCGTTAAAGTAAACAAAGCTTACCTATCGTACGTAATGGTAAGGTCGGCTATAGCTACGTCGGCGCGTTGCTCCAGCAATTCTCTTATCATTCCATCCCACTCTTTAGTCTCCCGGTTGTAGGACCCATATCGACCGTCCGGTGCCAGCTTGAATGTGTAATTGAAGCCCAGAATTTTAGATATCTCATGAATGAGATCAATGGCGTACCCCTCAAACTGCGCGTTTCCCGTCAGTTTTTCACTTGCTTCTTTTCTCATGCAGTATGGCGCGCTCTAGGGACCGAAACGTATTATGTGAGAGATATCGATGCTATTCGTAGATAAATTATACTTTCGAGGAAAGAGGTAGGTGTTAATCTTACGCTTTATTTTGTTCATAATTCCATGTTCCTTGCTAAATTATAAGTCACGTGATAGATTTCGAACGTTTGCGTATCGAGACTATTTAGCTTGCACTAAACGCTATAGTTTTGCAAATGATTTAAATTCTAGTACTTTTAGCTATTGTCTCCGAATTTTTAGAAGTAGAGTAGTTAAGTGTAATACTTATTATTTAGTTAATAAGTTACTTAACGTTACAACAAAGTATACCTATATGAATTAGTCATATCTAATCGTTAATCTACGATAAATACAGATTTTAATAGCAAATGCATTCTATTAAAAACAATGTTATCAAATTAGTTTCTAAGAAAACTAATGACATAGTAGATAGTGTAATTTCAAAGTTATTGTATTTATATGTAAACAAATACTTTGTTTGTCTTTCATGAGAAAATAGAAGTAGCGTGTTGAGAACGCTAATTTTACTTTTGTGGGACGCCCGAGAGCTGTAAAATGTTTCTGGTGGATTAATACTGTACACTTGGAACTTCTTTATTGCTTACCAAAATTGTAGTGACAATAAGCGTTTTATTTTGTAGTATTTCCACTATTTGCCTCTGGTTATCGCCGTAGGATCTGGTGTAGTTGACACCCTCTGAGGAATTCCAAGTTCCCGCCTTTTGTAATCCATCTCTAGTTAGTTCGATAATATCTAAAGTAAAGTCGCTCCTGAATCCTTGATGGTCGAACTTTATAACTCCCGTTAATCCCTTCATCTCGACCTGTTTGAAATTGCGCTTTGTGAAAGTTACATTAATTTGTTAAAGTACTTCTTATAACCGCTATTTGCATTAAAACCACATCATTAGTTAAATTAAGTTTAGTTTTTATCTGTATATAAAATATAAAAGTAATCGCACAACTTACGATCTTCATATAGTTGATGAGACTATACCCATGAGGCCATGTGTCTTCCGCTTCGCATGACAGTGGCCTCACGTCAATTTGTTGTGAGGTGTCAAGATCGTGCAAAGCTTTAGCAAATAAGTGGACAGCGTCGTACATCAGGGCAGTTTCCGTCTGTTAAGAAAAATCATCATTTATTTAGGAGATCAAGATCTTACTATAGCTTTACATAAATAGATAACGAGTTATTTAGTTGGCGTAACGTAGATTTTAGTAAAAATAATAAATTATTGCTAAAATAGCAATATCTTCCATTCCACTATAAAAGTAGAAATCTAATAACAAAGAAAAAGAGGTTAAAGTTATACCTATGTAATACATACGCAAAAGAACACGCAATATCTATTAATAAAAATACAGAAAGAGCTACAGAAGTTTTGAATAGTTTGAAGAAGAAGAAGAATAGTCAGAAGAATTTGAATAGTTATTACAAGAACAAAAAGTATTTCTTTAGACATATTAAAAATATACATAGGTGTATGAGTCACACAGCCTTATGAAAACTCGTAGTGACTAGGAAGATAGAGGTAGCTCTATAAGTTTATTGAAAATACCTCTGCATAATATGGAAATTACGTGAATACCTACTCACCTTTATGAAAGTCATGTTTTCCTGCAAGAAAAGTAGGTTATGCATCAATCATAGCTCGACTCAGAAATATTATGTGAAGCGTGCCAGAAAAATACAAATGATGCGATATTTGTTACCTTGGAGGAAGTGTGCCCCACTTGAAGCTTCCGACCCTTCCTAGCCTCGTCATAGACCCAATCACGTACGACTCTTTGTACCTCCGCTCGTTCAGGATCGAGCAACCTCAAAGCAGTTATATTTGTCCCTCCGTATTTGAATTCCTCTAAATCTACGCTATGAAGGTCCTATGGAAAAAGAAACATGTATGAAAAAATCACTAACTGTTTTTATAATTGTGAAATTGTCGATCTAAAATTTCATTTAGCGCCAACATTTCCAATTCCAATCCGAATGGCTTAATTTCTTTGCGGACGTAGATATAATTATACCTACTAATTCCATCAAGTTACCTATTAGCTTTTTTTATATCAATTCATTCGATCGGTGAATCAATATTAAAGTACGTATTCTATGTAGGTACATAAGTGTATAGAAAGTATACTCAAGTATGTGAATTCTACGTAAAATTTACAATTAAATCTTTAAGTAGGTATCATCGTTATAAGTGGAGCTTCAACTTCTCATGGGATATCAACATTACTTCAGAAAGGACTGAGAATTTTATTCATGTGCAACTAACCAGTGAAGTGATGAGGTAGCTATGGTAATCGGACATCATTCCGATCTGTTGTGCTTGTTGAAGCACGTCGCGTATTCTGTCCGTGTTACAATCAAGAACTATGTGCGATTCTGCGGAATTTTTAATTTGCTTCAAGAGAGGCCTGAAACAAATTTCCTAATCAAAATACGCTCTTTCTTCAGAAGATACGTAATTTAAATATTGTCAAGTATGTTACATTACCTGTAATCATGTGAATCAGGCAATTGTCTTACTGATACTGGTAACTCTGAAGGACCATGTGCTTTAAGTAACTCCTGAAGACGAACCAAGCCGTCGCTGTTTTCGTATACTATTGTGAACGATTTCCATCCCCAAGCTCTCACTAAGTCCACGTAAGCCTAAAACAAGAATTGATAAAATATGTAAAAATAATCACAATTAATATCAAGCTTTTTATAAAATTAGACTAAATAATCGTCGCCTTATTGCTTATTTGTTCAATCTACCATATTTGCTGAAAATGACTTTTTGATACAAAAAGATGCGCGCTTTAATTTCACATCGATTAGTAAAACATTAAAAACATATTTTCGTCAAAAAAGCCGAAAAACATGTTTTTAATTTTATCTGTACCGTGGCATCGTAACAATTTTTTCGAAAGAAAAAACCTTCTAACCTAAGCACTAGGGCGACATACTCGTAATGTTAAGATTATTGATTAATAATGTTTTTATTCAAATAAAGCCCTTGAATTGAAGCAATAACACTGAGTGTTTTCGTACAAATCGTCGTCATCTAATTTGAACTTGACAAAGCTATAGACTTACGCGGCTCAGCGCTGCTGGGTGGGGATATAAGTTTACAAGGCAGGATTCCCGCCTGGTACGGTAGTCCCATCTGGTTTCTAAATGAGGCAACTCCATCGTATCGCAAATGGATTGCACGTGTGCTGCGGCGGGTGCCGACTGCGGTCCGAAGATAGCTGCCACTCCACTTCGGAGCAGATGACATACTGTATTCAAAAAAATTAAGCTAAAAAAGATTGTATCTCTCCGCAAGTACCTAATATCTATTCATAAATTGTCGGTACTCAAAAACATTTTTACAATTAACACTGACTGTAAATGACAATTCAGTTAAACACAAGGGTTATATTGCCCAAACCTAGTAACTAACTTACAAGAATTACGAGTTTTATCACATATTTTCAACAATTTCACAATCGAAATCCAGTTACGAAGTAGGCATCATATGTGGACTTGCAGTGTCTAGACGTCTACATACACTAATCTTAAATAGATAGAATAGGGTTAATTCCATCCAATAAGTAATAACGGAATTACGAAAATCTGGCATTAAAGTTTATAATAAATTTATAGGGATTAATATGCAAACATTTTATTGTCATAGAGCCATTGAGTTAATATAATACTAAGCTGGGGGAGAAGGGGTAGCTTTAAACACAGCAGCATTGAACAAAATAAATGTATTATATATACGCTTGATGTAATGCCACAAGTTAATGCTAAAATAAATTATTTATTTAGTATTAATACAAAAATTATACGTAACACAACATGTAAAATATACAAAAAATAAATAATTTTTCATTTTAAGTCATCAATAAAAATAAGTTTTGAAAAAAAGCATCTCTTAATACAGTCAAACTGAAAACATTAATCTGCTCATCAATTTCGAAAACTAAGATGGGATTACCGTTTCTATAACAACAAACTACTTATTGGTAGCTGGGCTACTGCTCCGAGACACTTATACTTAATCTCTTGTTTGGGCTCGTATTTACATGTTCTTCAATAAGATCGCAATTTCTGTTCCTGAAAGTTGCCGAGGGACCGAAAAGCTTTCACTTGAGCTAGTAAATTAAGTCGCAACTTTAATTCGTACCTAACGAATTTTTCTTTTCTTCTATAATTTGTTGAAGCAAAAAGTTTTGACGTTACTTTGGAACAAAATTGTGAAAAGAGAATATTTGAATTTGTGACTTTTGGGAATATTATGATTCCACCAAAAACATTTTCATGTAAAATCGTGCCAAGACGAGACAATAATCAAAAAGTTATCAAACCTCATGTAGAGTCAAGCTTCTAACTCTCTCTATGCCCTAACTCTACAAGTTCTAATTTCACAAACTGCCTTACTTGCCTGATACCTTGCATTACCTACATAACTGGTAATAAATAAATAAAAATACAAACTCTACACCTTAGTCGAAATATGTAGCTTGGTCGTTTCGCTACCGTCACATGGGCGTAAGGTGAAAAATTTATTTACTCTTAATTACTTTTCTGATAAGCGTACGTACCTCGTTTTGACGCGTGGAAACTGTCTTGAGGGGATATAGTTTCGACTTGTGCGAGAAGTTTGGCCCTCGGCAGGATTGCGCGATCCGCGTTCACCCGCTCCACTGCGTAGCGGAATGCCACCTCCTGTTTATCATCTTCCGGGTGAAACAACCCACCTGGTTCAAATGTTACATTATTTAGCAGGCGTTTATTTTATTGCGCGCTTCTTTGCTGTGTCTCCAAGCTAAAATAAAATATCTCGAAAGTCAAGGATTTTCATTCAGCCCATGTTGTTGTTTAGTTATTTATTTATGAATGTACGGATAGCTAAAAAGAATAGGATTTATGAAGGTCTTTTTATAATACTATGATGTTTAAAGAGACGTATTTACTATTACATATATACCTACCGGCTCCCTCACTAACACATACCAAAAATCTTATAAGGTTATAAACTGTTTTTCTTATAACGCACGGTACACCGTATCTCTTACTTAATCTGATGAAATAGGCGTTGATAAGTGTCGACATCATTGCATACTACGTGTTAGTTTAATTTCCAATTGAGTATTAGATATATTAAAGTTTGATTTAGTAAGTACTCAGTAAAGGACACTAACAAACATCGCGGGTTCTCATTATTATTTCAAGCATTGAAAGAGGAAAAAAAGGAAATTTCACGCTGAAGCTGTCTTAATAAAACCAAATTAAGAGATATCGCCATGAACTTTTGAAGCTTATAACTAATCTATCATCGTAGGGAAGAAATACATATTTACGGGAGCAGCAGCAGTTAATAAATCATAATGATGTTTCTGGGTCAATTGGTTTCGATGTTCCTCCATCGACGGGTTTATACGTTCTTTTTCAAAGTGGAACTTGGTACTAATTGGGGAAAAGTCGTATCGCACCGCACACTTTCATTCTGAACGATAGGGTATTGTGGCTTTGAAATGAGTGTTAGAAAGCGTTTTATCTTTTCATCTTCGAGAAAATTGCGTTCATCGCCTGTTTTAAGTCATTAACGATAAATCATGCGTGACCTGAGTATTGACTTTAGATTTTATATGAATAGAACTGTTTAAATGAGTTTTGTCCTGTCCGATTTTTTTTTTCGAAATTTTGTTTTATTTATTTTTCTCCGAAATTTAGTTTTTTTGAATTCCGAATAAAAATATCTTTATCCTTTTTTGTTAAAATTAAACACAGCTTACCTATGCGAATAGTGTCTGGTAAAGCCGAAAGGTGACCAACAAACAAAATGAGAAAAACCGCTTTTCCCCCTCTCATTCTGAAACAAAAAGAACAAACGGTTAACTTTCATAACTCAAAACTTGTACAGGTAGTACACAACCGTTTAAGTACTTCGACTTTTGAAGTTCCAATGTCAGAGGCTATTGTAGAGACGCTGTTGTTATTCTTCCATTTGTGTTTGCTCGCAAATTAGGTTACTGGATCATGAATTCATTACCTTGCGTAAATTACTGTGAATCATATGCGGGTTTCTAAGCAGACGGATACTGCTACTGATAGATGGTGCAATTTGTCAGAAGTATTACAATATTACAATACAATATTACAGTACAATATTACAGTATTACAATAGTTAACAATAAATGTTATAATACCTAGCTAAGTTGGACATGAATACCGCCTTACGCGCCTCGCACTTATATCTTATAATTATGAAAACAAATATCTATTCATAATTTAAATTTCTGCCTGGGAATCGAACCCATGAGCCTCCGAATGGTTAAAAGGCATGGTAACCACTAGACTACACGGATATTGACCTATTGCTTGTAAAGAAGATTCAAGTCGTAGAATATAAGTTGTTTTTACATACCTACCGAAGAAAATCTTGTTTGGTTTAAATTGAAAATAAAGTTAGTACCCTTAGAAAAACCGAAGCGCGCATGAAATTTGCTACTAGCGGCC
>DWQL01000757.1:0-13578 GCA_018231265.1 Noctuana haematospila | reverse complement strand
TCATTGTGTAAAAGTTGCCGAAAATTTTCTTTAAAAATTTATTTCGGAAAAGCATTTGTTTTTTAAATTGTTAGTAGAATATGGGAGTACAGTTTCGTTTATGAGTTAAAATTAACTTTATTCCGTGAAGCAAGAGGGAACTACTAAGTGATAATTAGGTTCTTGTTCAGGGCCAGCGAGTTGCGCTGCCGCTGCGAGACTCTACCCGAGGGTCCGAAGCATTTCAAACTACAAACAAACTCGCAAACTTTTACGCTGCAAGTGCGTGCACCACGTCGTTACACATACACAATACTCAGACTTTAAAAACATAGGAGTTCTTGCAATTAGGGCATTAGGTAAATTGTATTGTAAACTTAAAACATTTCTGAAAATCTTAAAACAACATTTAAGTCATGACTTTGTAAAATATTTGCACTTATTCTTTAGTTGATAATATTTTATGTTTCATTAAATAATAACCGATAGATCACTAATCTATGATAGCCATTCATAGCCATTCAGTAGAACCTGCCGCCAATTTTAATGGGCATTTGACATAGGATGTGGTTGATGATTGTCATCTATCAGAGTGTACGGCGGGCTGCGCAGATTCAAAGTCAGACCAGAGCATCGCTGAAGGAAACTGTTACAGACTTGAATGGGAGACTGTACCTGGTTCTCCCACCACGCACGCGTATCGAGATGCGCGCGCATATATTCTCCGACGCGCTCGACGAGCATCAGTCAATCCCTGAGCGGCGCGCGTGACGCTCGACTGGTATCGCAAGTACACACGTGTTACACTCGACACGCACGCTTCGCGCGCGACTTCGAGGGAGTTACATCAAGGTATCGTAAATAACATAAAAGTACTTTTATTTGGGAAGGGCGCGAGCGAGCGGGCCGTGGGCGACCGGTGCGGCTGTGGAAACTTCCCGCAGCACGTGCACGTCGGGTGCATGCCACCAGGCACCAGCCCGTTGCACTGCGAATTGCATCATATCGGCCAAAATACGCGACGTTGTCATCAGTTGCGCTCGCGTTACTAACTTTTTATTGCAATGCGATTTTTTTTCTATTGCTTACCCCTTCGGAAATACGGCTCCACGGCCTTGTTAATTTAATCAGAAGCCTCCGGTGCATTAAAATATTAATTTGGGACAGCACAACAACTCGGAAACTCCTTTTTGAAATACGCGGGTGTTTTAGGAACTCGCTTTAAATTAACTTGAAACGAAAATACCTAATTGTCATACACTTGTTCGCTTCCTGTGGTAGTTGTTGATGTTTAAAAATTTAAGATCGTTTTCATGAATTTTGTAAACGTCCGAAATTGACTTGTGTGCGCTATATCTGTGTTTCCGAGGAAACTAACGTGCAAGGTACTTAATTACTGTGTTAGGTACTTACGTTTGTTTTGCCTATTACGATTCTGGGTCAATCGCATGCCCAATACCCTAATAACGTCCCTGTACCGACGGTGGCGTGCGATGTGAGGAAACATCGTCATTAACTTAAGTTGGCAGCGCGCCTTCCCGCCGCTTTGTTGAAATAAAACTTGGCCCTTTTAATGGTCCCTTATGGACCCTTAATGAATTTCGAGTCCCACGTTGTTGTGGAATATAGAAGGGGTCTCGCATCATTATACCTATATAGGTACCTAATTTTAATTGTATAAACCTCTTCCTAGTATTGTTTATTTTATTAAATTCGTGTAATTAGTGACAAGGGCTTTACTCTACTTGTCTCATTTTTTCGTGGACTACTAGTTACTACTAGTTACTACTACTAGCTACTAGACTAAAGTTCGAAAGAAAAAGAACGTCTTTGCTACTTAGGTAGTTTAAGTAGTACTCTCTGAAAATACCTATAAATGTGAAACTAGTAATTCTTTTTTTCAAAGAACTGTAAAAGCTGGTATTTTTTTCGCGGTTTTAACCTGTAATAAAATCCTGACCCATGGGAGGTTGAAAGTAATAATTTAATGGCAGTGGTTGGTCATATCGCAAATTACAACCCCTGGAAACATTTTTGCAACGGTTCGCAAAAGAAACCGACGTGTAATTTTTTCCTTTCTTTTACGTGCTTTGTTTCCATTTGACGTTTAACATTATTACCTACATCGTATTTTACATGTTTTAATCGCACGTTAGGTATTGCTTTATGCTTATAATTGTTCAATACCTGAGTACTATTAGCTCATTCGTACCGCAACTCGAAAAATACCTTCATATGTAAATACACTTTGTACATTATTCTGTATCAGAGCATTCACCACCACACCGTGCTCCTAAGGTATCGAATTAGTGATCCAATCTTTGGGTCGTTTTTAAAAATTCATCTAAAAGAACAAAAACAACTATCAAATGACATTTGAACGTATTGAATAATACGCCAAACTTGTCCTGACCGATAGATATATAGGTAGGTACCTAATACATAGAACCAGCCACGGGTCCTTACCGTCAAACGAATACGAACAGTCGAAAAATAAGTAGACGAAATTAGTCGTCAATTATTTATTTAAGCAGTTGTTTAATTAAGTGGAAGAATTCTATGGCTGTTTCATTGGGTTTGGATTCCATCCCCCTACTTTCCGTGCACTAGGTATAGACAGTATAGACAACAATTTTTGTTCTGCATCGGTTAATAAAATTGTCACTTATATGAGTGTGTTGTGTTCATAATTATTTCATTAAATGACCCACTTTACTTTTTTTATCTGTTATCTTTGCATACACTAGTCATTTTTAAAGATTTTTAAAGACGTAATTTCAAATACATCTAAATTGTCATATTAAATTATAAATATGTTGACATACGTGTAATGTATCAATGTGATATAAACTGTTAAAGACAATAAGACTCAAAACTAAATAATGAGCTGTTGATAAACTTTACTTCACTAAATTAACAAACTATTTATGGTGAAATACTAATAAAGTTTTGTATCATTTGTGTTCGGTGTGTAAGTTATTATAACTACCTACTCGTAAGTGATAACTGATAACCGACATCACTGACCTAAAAATAAGCGTTATTTACTAATTTAATACGACATTAGTCTGCCCCCCTCATTAAAAGGTCGTTGACGTCTGAGAATACATTTTATAATTAAAAATTCGAATGCATTTAACTTTGCATTGTATGTTTAATTTGGTTGTGGATCATTCAAAAAACGTTTGATAATCATCTCATTAACAAATGAATGTCGTCATTTAGTGCTAACGAGATCTCGGTGATCCAATGAACACTGAATGAAGAATGAAGGTACATAATTTGTATAAATACGAGTGATACTGAGATTAGCGCGTTTAAACTTCAGCTTTATATTATTTGTATAGAAGACTATTATTGTGCATCTGGACATGGGACAATTTTCTTCTCAAAGTAGGGCCAAAAGATTGAAAAGGTTTAACCAGTTTTCTTTCTACCAGTTTTTGCTCTGTTCCACCATAGTTCTAATATATGTATGTACATAATTATTATCTACCTACTACCAAAGTTAATTACAATACCGTCTATGTTTGAAGTTAGAAGTGCCAAAATCTAGAATTCTCACGCACACAAAACGCTTAAGTTAACCTTGCTTCCCTAATTTTCTAGGTTAGGTTTGTAAGAAACTAGCCTATGACCACGACTTAGTCCGCGTGCATTTCATAATTAATTGGACTAAGAAATCTGGGCTTAAGAGAAATAAACAATGTCTTGTTCCGTATATGCATATTTTTATTTGTATCTATTAATTAATATGTTTTGTAAGTTTCAAGCGAATTGGGTGAAAACGCAATTAGTTTACCAAGTTTCGTTCAAATCCGTTCACTGGTTTTCACGTGATGCCTCCGCACACAGACAGACAGACAAAAATTCCAAAAAAAAATATTTTTGGCTTCTATATCATTACAGAAGTCCTCCTCAGTAGAAAATTCGAAATAATATTCAATGTACAGAAAAAATTACTCTAGAGTTTTATTATAGTAATAGATAACAGAGACTACGATACATTATTCTATTTTAATGTTATGTTACTACTTTATGTAGTCTATGGGGTGCACTGGCCTGTAAACATTAGGGCTATTTCTTTAAGGTGATGAAAAAATTGTGAATTATCATTAAAATACGTCTGCCTTTAACGCTCCGGTATCTACACTATATCTTCTCTGTCCCTTCCGTCGACACTCGTAGTCAAAGCTTTCGAGGACAACGGAATCCACGCAAACATTCCGCTTTAAAGCTTAGCGGTAAAATATTTTTCTTAACTTTATCCATCCTTTAGTAATCCTGACGCGAAGTTAAAAAACGGTAAATATACGAGTATTTTCACAAGCGCTAAACGCTCTTAAACGGTCTACGGAATAACTGCAATCTTTATATATAAATTGTTGACCAGTGTGGTGTAAAGTCTATCGTGTAGGAAGTTAATGAATTTAGATTTCGATTATTATTTGTCGAGACCATTAAGAGACAATTGAGAAGTAAGTACCTAATAGTAAAATAGCAGTTTCGGATCTCTGTTTACATTCCCATCACGGAAACTAAAGGAATTTGAAAATATTTGTGATCAGGGTCTATATAGACCTCGTTACAGACTTGTTATCGCAAAGCTAGCCGTAACAATACCGCACATTCTTATCGAATACGTAAATTGTTTTCTCATACATGTGCAATACTAACCCAGAGCATGGTATGAAGCGATGCAGAGCTACCCTGAAACGTATTTAACTTTTATAAACAGATAATAGGTACTTAACGATTATTCGATCATGAATTTTCAACACATATGCATAATAGTGACTATTTCACTGTATTAAATTTTTATTTTATTTATACTGCAGTTCTCCTGGATTAAACTACTGGAAGTTAAACTACTTAAACACACATCGAGAAATATGCATGCTTGGAACTAAGTTAGTGAAGGACCGTCGTCGTTTTCTATTGTTTAGGCCACAGTCCACTACGCTAAAGACAAGGGCGAGTTGCTGTCATTGAGCACATTGCATTTCCAACTAAAATTCCGATTACACTTTTTGTTTTTCGTGTCACAATTGTCTTTTTGCTTTTTACGAGCGGTAAAGGAAGGCTTTTAAAAAAGCTTTCACATAAATTAAACTTTTATTACTTTTAAATAAATTTTATGCGCGTGGAATGAGCCGGACGTCCACTGCACTGTGCACATCAAAATTTAACTAATGATAAAACCTTTGAATGTTTATAATGTTTTAAATAGGTCAGGGTTTTCTATTTGTTTGTTTATTTATATTTTATTTTTCCATTCATTCATCATTTCATTATTTTATTTTAACTCATGACAATTTTCATTGTCATTTAGATTGCCATCAATCTCTTTATATATTATAACTTCCAAACTCCTACTAAGTATATCGCAAGTGCGAATTACGAGTGATAATAAAATCTAATTATAATTTTATTTTTTTATAAGAGGCTTAATAATGCCTTGCGAATAATTATTATTATTACAATCAAACACTATCCAAATTTAATTAACTACTGATTAAAAATCAATAGATGCAGGGTCTAATAAAGTAGGTAATTGTATCAAATGAAAAAGGAAATGAGATAAAAATTCAATAAAATCCACTAATTACTAAAACAACATATCGATTTACAGAATATAAAGAGAAATATCAAGTCAATAATAGCAAATAGCGTTCCACAGTAGGTACCTAATAATAAACTTCAAGAAAGATTAGGTATAAATCTAATTATCAAGTGTAAATGGTGTAACGAAAGTGACAATAGCTGATCTACATTTCTCCGCTGTAATCAAGATCTGATACGATGGAGACATTCGATTAATAGATACTACCTGATCAGGCTTCTCATGTTCATTAACACTAGTGAACACCGATCAATTTATATCCAAGGAAATGACGAAAACAAACAATGAGGATATCAGTGTATCAATTACCTACATACTCGTAGAGGGTAGTAATATTAACTAAGAAAAGAACAAACATAGTGCCTGAATGAAATACTGACTTACCGAAAAAGTTAACTTTGAGAAACAGTTATTTAGAACAGATTTTCTCGAAAATTCTGAATTTGTGGATAACTTTCTCGCAAATAAATAAAATAAATAAATAAATTGTTTATTGCCAAAACAAAAAAAATACAAACAAAAAGAAAGAAAGAAATTACACAGTGGCAAAGGGAGACGGCTCAGCCTTTGCTAACTCGTGACTGGAGTCTCGAGTAGCGCTGTTTTTCAGCCGCCCCCAGATACCTGTGGTGTTATGCGGGCTTTGAGAGTCACCAGCCGCCATGGAAGGAATCATCAGTATAAATATGCAGAAAACTTCGATTTTATCTGTATCTTATAGCTTTGACCAAAACAGTTATTATCTAGCCTTTTCTTTATTTCCAAATATACTAATATTGGAGCTCAAGGACGGCAAGACGCTAAAAATATCGCGTAGCGCGTAAGTACGTTTTAGTAAAGACAAAATCATGTGGGCAAGTTAATTTGCGTATAGAAATCTCACAAAATCGGTCATATCACTCGTAACAACAAAGAGAGGTGGTGAGCCAAGTGTGTCGTAAACGTACGTACAAGTTTTTAACAATTCCTCTAAGGGTTGCCAAGCCACATTGTATTGTATTAAAATTTGAATATGTAGTATTACAGTAATACTTTATATGTTATAAGTATATCGCTTTCATAATATTATTCAACTTAAAAGAGTAAAGAACTGTCGAATAGAGCAACTGAAATTGCAGTATGTTTGATTGACTTATCGTAGAAATTACATCATAGGGTTTGTAAGTTCTCATATTGAATACTGGCGGATTTTTACCACTATTAATGGTTAGGTATGGAATGGAAGCAATAGGTTCAAACGTCTGGACATGAAGATGTGCTAACATTTTTATTTCCCAGAAAAATATTGTAAGCAATTGTACTAGTAAATTTATCTGGCGTGGGTAATTGTTTTTCCGATAGACTGTTACAGATATAGTCTCTGATATTTTTGTTGGAAATTTATCATTTACATATTATTATATTTCGATTAAAGCTGTAATTAAGCGATTCACGTTATCATCCGTAATAGAAATTATGGATTAGAAACGATTTTCGTGTGCACCGCAAACAATACGTGCGTGTAAGGATTTACGGGTAAGAACAGAATATCCATGGCCTACTCGTAAGTTTTAAGGACACGCATTTGCGTGTCAGGCAAATCGATTTGTTTTACCGCTGGTTTTGATTAGCCCCGTCAGTCCCCTGTTCTGATACATTGTGCGGTTAGTAACTAAAGTTCGTAAAAAAGGGACTGTAGATCCACATCTGGAAATTATATTTTTGACGAGGGTCTCCGACCTGTCTCTTGCAAACATAACGCTTGTTATTTCGTCAGTCAGTCAGTGTCAGTTGAGATAAGCAGATAGATTAAAATTCCCGGATTTGTCGTGACCGCTCATCCCTGAAGGCTAACCGATACATTTAACACACTCATCGTCACGAGCCGCGCGCGTGCCGCCGTCGTCATTCAGCCAAACACGAAAGGCCAACTGCACTACGGTCGGGAATCGTAAAAATAAAAACAGACATGATTCATCACACTTCGGGTCACGCACCTCGGCTCGCGCACCCTTGCCACAACACACAACAGCAACACTTGTGGCAATTTCCTAACCGTACAACACTATTTATAGACGCATTAACAGGAACGCAACCTATTTCATCTAACCGACAACAACAACATTGAAAATTATGTTTAATAACTGTAATTGATGTTAATTAGCTAACGAGGCCTAAACACTAAAGTGTAGAACGTTAGATTAACTCGTCATAATGAGGTAGATGCGTTTTGTTAGTATTACAACTAATTACGTAGTCGAGTTCATTTCCCTTCCGTGAAACAAAAACCGAGGCCGACCCTCGGCAGCGTCGAGACACGCATCTGACGGTCGAACAAAAAAGGTCTTGTCTTAAATCCTTGAGAAAAACTAACGGAATCGAAATACATCAATAATATTTTTTATAGACACGTTAATGACTTATTTTGTTAGTTGAAACGTAAACATTGAAACGGTGGCCGCGTTACGTGGAGGACTTCCTAGACGGCCGACAAAAAATGCGTAGTGACAAGTATTTTATACAAATTTTTTTTCCTAAACGTTATTCACTTTTCACGTTCTCTAAACGTGGTTAACGAACACTACGGACACAGACTAGAGTTTATTTATATTTGTTTGCAATCAGATACTATTTTAGCGGCGTTTTCGGAACATTCCACTCGTAAGCAGTAATGTAAATATAAAGGCAATACATAATGTTAATGATGGCAACTCCACCTTGACATATTATTGTTTGTTGTCGTTAGTGTGTGTAAACAATATTTATTTACTGCGTCTGGCTGGTCGCGATAACGGCCTTTATCAAATGTAAACAAAGAATACTCGTTACTCAGCGAAATGTTAATAATACGCCAGTAAAAACTAGGCTATCTGTTCTAATGGGTACTTCAATTTTATGTCTAATTCATGTTGCATCGTTTGTTTAGCAAGTTTTAATTAAACAGATACTAAATGCCGGCTTTATTAACAATAAAAATGTTAGTGAAGTGTCATTTAGCACATTGTAATTTCGTTGAATGGCAAAATGAAAAAGGGCAGGAAATGCTGTTTGTTGACTACATTATTGCAGTGGAACAAAAAATTTACCTAACAGTGCAGTTTGATATAAACTGCACTTTTTTCTTTGTCTGATATTGCATGATTCACATTTAATGCATGACGTTGTGTTTGCCTACTTCGCTTTGTAGTTTGTCCTTTGATAGCCATTGTATTTTATAGAGGTAATCTTTTATTTATGCTCGTAACTCAGCTTGTTACGAAATAAAAAATGTGCATTATAGCTATAACAAAATAGCAAAATAAATATTTCGTATAAAAAAAAGGTACCTACATAATATACAAGACACCAACAAAACCAAATGTTATAGACGAAGCGATAGATTATAGTTACGTAAAGCTAGATAAAAATAAATAATTTAATTTCACACGTACGGGTTGAACCGCACACAAACCGGTTGTTCAATATATTAAAACTTGTCGCATAACGCGTTTTAATGTTCCCTGACCTATTAAAGACACGTCCGTGAGTCAACTTTCGATATAAAATCCGTTTTATAAATGAACATGGTTATCTCTGATGAGACTCTTACATTTACTATATTGTCACTTACATTGTGGGTGTTACATTAATAAAAGACGGTTTTTATAGTTCACCGTTACATTTTATATACATCGGATCAATAATGGGACGAGCTCTTATCACTTAATGACGTAATTACTGATAGCTTACAGCCGTTGCCGTTCTACACGCATCATAACATAATAATGTTGCATTGACTAATCAGACGCAATATGAATTTGTTTTTCTTAAACTTTAACTATTTAAAATTTCGAAGTAATAGTTAATCGGATGCTTTGTAAAAATGGATAGTTCAACCTAAATACGATAATTTTCTTCTTATTTTATAATATACAAGCGACCGCCCCGGCTTCACACGGGTGCAATTCAGATGACTCATTTGTGTTTAAAAGCCATGTGGCGGGGCCCCTACCGGCTCGAGCCCCTGGCATTTTGCTGTCATGCCACCCTGTTCTTACGCCACTGCAATCATACTGGTTACGCAACATAACTAAGCTATATACTATAGTATTACTACAAACATGAAAATTATACATACCTGCACGTTTTTTATCTGTGTTTATTGCGAAAAAATCTATTTTATTCTGAACATAAATATGAAGTGTTGAAGTTATCTAAAGAAGTAATAATAGAATATGTTCCTACTGTAGATTACTTCAACGAAAGCGTCGGTACATACGGTCATTTTATCTTTAAAATAGTTTTAGAATTATCTTGACCATCGGCACTTTTGAAAATGCCACTACTAACTACAGATAACTTGAAAATGCGCGCACTTATTGCGTAACTCTACATTGTAATAGTAATGTTCTGTGTTTGCAACATTTATAATGAGGTTTTCATTATTACACATTACACGGCAAGCGTATTCTTGTTACCGAATGATAAATAATATTTACTTTCTGATTAATATATATGTTTTCTTTGTCAGCGAGTATTATATTATTTGGAAAGTAAATCACCGTGTTTATATACCGTTGATACATTTTGCTTTCCGATAAAAATGCGACAGTGTAACAAGTAGTAACACCATAGCAACAGAGGTTGCTGAAATCAGTACGGATAGTGCTCTGTGGCAAAAATAAAGAAAGACGTGGGTTATTCGGGGCAATCTTATCCATTTCAGTGGGTCAAGAGCATTTGGTGGTACTGCGCGAACACGACCGTGCGTGACGCAAGAGTTAATCGACCTGGCGATAGTTGCGAGCCACAGATACATTATTGTTATACGCGACGTCGACAATTAATTGATGTGATAATTTGCGTCTATTGAGTATGTTGTATGGTCGCATCTTATCGCCATCGGACTATCATCAGCACTCATGTGAATACGAAAATCACGTTACGGCTTTGTGATTTCCCGTTCAAGCATTATCTACACTTTCTGAACTTTCCGATCCTATCCAATTTGTCGGAAATCATATTATGTAGGATTTGTACATTCATCAACACACTATCCGATCAGTTATTCCTTTAATCAGGAACTTACAAACAGGGAAACTCCGAAATAGTTTGATAAATATATCTAATATATATTTTTTATGATGTTGCTTTTTTTTATCAATATTTTATTAATTGTTTAAAAATTTTCTTTCTCTATTCGAGTAATCAACTGCCGTCGGCGCATTCTTTATAGCATCCAAAAAAAATATTAAAATATTCACGGTCTAACGCCAAATTTGTTCGTCCGATGAAATTTTGAAACACGCGAAAACACGTCCGTTTCTATTTCAATTGA
Organism: Noctuana haematospila; assembly: GCA_018231265.1. NCBI lineage: Eukaryota > Metazoa > Arthropoda > Insecta > Lepidoptera > Hesperiidae > Noctuana > Noctuana haematospila. The sequence goes on along the minus strand of DWQL01000757.1, from coordinate 2,680 downwards.
GTGTGTCAATTCATGAACTAAAAATACCTACTTACTTGGGTTTAACTTTAACATTTAAGAAATGTTAAAAATCATGCCTTTGATTTTTAAGTTTCATCTTTCTCAATAACCTTCATTTTGACTTTTGTTTATTTCAAATATGTAAATAGTATGTTTTGAACAGTCTTCATCGAATAAGGCAAAATTCGAATCGTATCCATAATTCTATTAATGAACGTCGAGTGGGCGATGGAAGGATAGGATGCAATCTTGAGTTTATTTCGGGAAATTTTATGGTTGCCAGTTCTACTATTTGTGGGAATTAAGAAAATAAACATCACATTATGAACTGATTTAATTTATCTGTAATTGTTGACGAAACAAATAAGCTTTATAGATAAAAATAAATCTAATTTATAAAATATTTTTTTTTTAAGTTGGTAATGTATTTACGTATAAATTAAGAGGCTTATTCACGGTGAAACAATCGCTTTTTAATTGTAATGTGTAATTAATTGTATTAATTACCTATTTATGTTCTTGATCCTCTTTATCACCCCACAAATGATGATAAGGCGCTTCATTTAGATTGCTTTAAACAAACAAACTTACACTTTTACAACAAATCAACCGTCCTTATATGACCTGATTACTGATTACACAAGCGAACGCAAACCTTTGAATCCGTAGTCAGCCTTTAGTCTGTTTCCTGCAGTGCGTATGTTTTCACGGCCAGAGGATACTGCGCACTGTGTAGGTTTTAATACAGACTGTATTTAATTCAAACATTTATAAACATGAATACGCTATGACCTTTGCACATAATGAACAATAATGCCACGCATCTTTAATAAGGGTTTATCAGTTGCATTCTCGTTGTTTAATAGTTTATTCATAAGCACATGATTAGGTCAGTTCGTGTTTATTTATCTTGTATTACAAACAAACCTTTATTATGCGGATTAAAAAAAATCGTATCAAAGAGAACATAAAAAATGTATATTACGAGTATAGGTTTGATTCGGTTCACATTAACAAAAAACTAATAAAATCTTAACAGGAACAATGTTTACTTGCTAACTTCGTTATGTTTTATTGTTTCCATTAAATTTTAATGAATGAAGGTGTTAAGTTTGACAACCCATTACAAGTATCTTTATTGATATAGTAGTCCGATCCAACGGTATTCCATTTAACGTTTCGATATTTTAAACACTCGTTAACAAAGTTTGACGAAAAAATTATAAAAAAGGTATTTCTTTACTGATTTTATTCTGTGTTATATCATAAACAGTCAATGTTACCCCGCCGTTGGTATCAATGACTGTTAATAATGCTAAAAGCATTACCTATCCGCCAATCTGCTCTTTGGCTCAGCAGAGACAATTGTAGCATAGAAAAAAAATTGTAAATAAAACCACAGATAATGAAACATAAAAAAGATGATTATAGAGATTTAAACATTAAGCATTAAATCGCATTTAACAGAGTAGCGGGTAACAATATCACAGATTTTCGGCCCTAACCACGAAAAATCTCAAACGTGTTTGTACTTGAAGTAGGAAATAAGCCGAAATAATCGAGGAAACAAGATTTCCATGAGTTGAAAGTGGCGCGTTTCGTGTACGGTAGCCATGTTTGATTTTTCACGGCTTTACCCTCTCGAGTCCTCGGGCCGGGGTCGATACAAACGATATTTCATTTGCCCAAATCGACCCCAGTTTCGGAGTCCATACCTAAGCATACGACTTCCAAAAAAAGGAGATGTTCAATTTGATAAATTTTTTTGCATGTGTGTTCACCGATACTTTCGTCGTTTGTGAACAAATTTTTATTATTTTTTACTAGCTTATGCCCGCGAATCGAGTCTAGAGAGAAATCAACGACTATGACTATGGGTGACTTACTAAAGTAACATATTATTAAGCTCTTTGTAGTAGTTTACGTGCTTTTTTAATTTATTAGGTTATAATATCATGGTTATATGCATATTACATAGATATGAAATGGTACAGTTCGAAGTTGTTCTCATAGAAAAAAGACGATCCGACCAACCTCTACTGAGATACATCCGAACGGGTTGCAACAAATCAAGTGCTATACAAGTAATTTGCTTCTTGCAGCTGTTCCGTTGCAAAAGCAATTGCATCATCGACGCTCTCTGAGGTGGCTAGTACAGACTTAACAAACTTACTTCAAACGTACTTCAAAAATTAAGTATCAATCATACCTCTTTACTTAGTTTACCTATTTAATTAGTTTCTAAGATTTCTGATAGTCTATTACGAACTCTTTCTATCACTGCTTTCGGATAGTTTTCTGGTAGATAAAATAAAAAGGTACACGCCGGACTTGGCTTTTACTTTGACTTATACAAAATCAGGCCATTAAATACAACAATAGACCCTCGATAAAGTTTATGCTATTTTCGCAATTCCTCTTACAATAGACGGCACTTAAGTTCCACTTTGATATCGCTCTAATAGCTTCCAGTCAATCGCTTGCTTTGTCTTCACTAATGTGTCAACAAAGTGCAATAGTTAAATGAATCTAATTATAGTATTACGAGAATATAATATATTACAGCTATATATATATACTACTCAGAAGATAGTCGTTATACATATAAAAAACTTTTTAAATTACACTTCGGCAGGACCAGTATAAAAAGTAAGTTTTAAATTGATATAAGATAATCATA